>CAJHQP010003777.1:0-63008 GCA_905132765.1 Moricandia arvensis | reverse complement strand
CTGTTTTTTGGGAGTGATAAACAGTCTTCCTTCCGTTGCATTCAATGAACAATCTCTTTTTGAAAATCTGTACCTTTAACTTATCACGATTGAAATATAATAATAATCTCTTGTCTGTGTCCATCAGTGTTCGTTCCTGGATTGATATATCAAAATATGATTAATATGCAGTGTAAAAGTTCAAGCCAACACATGAAATACCCAAAGTTCTGTATATACAGTAACAGTAGTAGATAAACACCAACGCTTGAAATGCAGTAGATAAAAACGCCTTGCCGTTTCCTTGAAACAACGAGGCGTCAGCTGTATTTTCGAACAAACATTCATACTCGGAGCTAATTTTGCAGCTCTACAACACGGAGACTCACCGTAGCAACATCTTAATAAGTAAAAGAATATATGAAAAATTGAAAATTTGGCTTAAAAGGTTGTGATGATGTGCTTTTTCACAACTTTTTTTGAAGATAGAATTCTAATGCGTGTAGTTCATCCAAGTGTGTTCGTTCAAGCCGCTGCTTTCCATCACGTAAGTGTTGTGAAAGAAAGTATATCCTATTTCACTTTTCGTCTTAAATTACACACATTTCTTCCGTTCTTCAGGTGCTCGAATAAACTTTTGTCTTTTGGAACCATCGATCTTGGTGGACTTTTCCCACTTTCATTTTTTCTTTAGCTTCTTATATATTAGGCATTTTCAATGAGGCTGGCCTGATAAAACCACATGTAATACTTTGGTGTCATAGATAGATAAGAAGACTATGTTGAAAGTTTTTATGGGGCTCAGATTCCAAAAGATGAATTCTTGATGTTGATGGTAATGAATCTCAGTAATTCTTGACTTTTTCCATGACTTTTAGTGGCAAGGGTTGTTGCGGGTGTCACCCGTCGCTTTTTATGTTGTTTTCATGTGCTAAGTACAACTAAGAGCATGTTTATCCGGGTTTCTTAGCGGGTTTCTTAAGCGTGAACAGTGTAAGGATCGGTTATAAAAGTTATGAATTAAGGATCGATCCTTAAGAGTTTCTTACACTGTGCGCATACGTGGCGGTCCGCGATTAGTTCTTTTTTTAATTTTTTTGTTTTTGTTTTTTTTTAAATCCCTAAGAAACCCGGATGGATTTCTTAGGGATAACCATGGTCTAATTATGCTTCTATGTGCGTGTGTGGTCTTAAAATGAACACCAAATAAGAAAATATTGACAAAATTGCACAATAAAGGCGACAGGAAATCAAACCTTTAACACTTTTAGAAAATAAATACTATATATATATATATATATATATAAATCGGTTTTCAACTGAATAATATTCATTTTAATGTTATTTCTCGTTTATGGAAAAGAAATTTTGTAGGAAATATAAAGAACCATGTTTTGGAAGAACTAAAAATAGATGAAAGTTATTTTGAAATAATTAAATATATATTCTTTTCGTTTTAAAAAGATCAATGTTTTATAAAAAAAATAATTTTAATATATTATTTTATATTTTCAATGCATCAAAAATAAAACATTGGTTACCAATATTGTAAATGTTTGTTAATAAATGTAAAAATTCTAAAATATCTATTTTTGGAATAAATAGAGTACTTTTCTAAACACTACAAATAATTTTCTTATTTTCGGATTATCGTGTGTATGAGTATCTTTAATTTGCTAAAACAGTTCAAAATCCATTGGCAATGAAAGCAACAGCTAATATGTGTGCAAAAAAACATCGTTATCTTTAAAAGACGTGCGACTAGTGAACTGGTGAAACACTTGGTCAAGATTTGATGCCTAGTAGAGCACAGACTAATGCAACCTGTACAGAATATTCAATGCTTCCAAAATCTCAATTAAGCCATTAATTATTGATTGATTTACATCTGCCTCGTTTGTGACTTTCTCCTCTCAACCGTTTTATTTACGTGCACTATACATAACATAAGAGCATGTATACAATCCACTAATTAATTAGCTAAACAACTTACTATGCCAGGCATAGAAATTCTTGCTAACGAGATAATGTGTATCATATCAATTTCAATTTTTAAATATATTACTCTCAGATTCTCAGACCATCCACAACGCGGACCTCTTGCAGATCCTTAGCAGGTTGACCTAGGCGTTTTCGTTTTTTATATTGGTTTAATGTTGGGCCGAGCTAAGAAAGAGTCCTTAGACGAGCCCTCGAAGGACTTCATCCTTAGAGTGTTGGCGCACGCTGATTGGTCGAGGGCTTTACTCTATCTCGCGTGTGGAAAAAAAAACCATTTTCTCTCTCGTTCCAGAAAAAAAAAGAGCTCTCGCGAAACCTTTGGCGACTCGGCGATCGTCGGAGTGCGAAGGTAAATCGGAGATTTCTTCCCGTTTTTCTTTCAATTTTATTTGTTGCATGTCTATTTCCTTCGTTTATAGGGTTGTATCGGGGGTTTTTGGTGGATCTAGGGTTTCGAATCGATTTGGGGATTTTTTCAAATTAGGGTTTTCTTCTAGGTTTGCTATTTTATTCATCTTGATGCACTTCTAAGGTGTTTTCGTTGTGTTAAGCATCGTGATTGAGTTTTAAATCGATTTTGTGCATGGGTTTAGGGCTCACAATCGATTTTGGGTTCGGGTTTAGGGTTCACAATCGAATCAGGGTAGTGGGAATGGGTTGTATGTCGATAAATGGTTCGTGTTTGAGTTATAAAAAGTTATACGCTTCATGTTTGAGTTGTAATTCAAAATAGGGTTGGGGTCTAGGGTTCAAAATAGATTAAGTGTTGGGGATTTAGTTAGAAATCGAGATAGGGTTTGTCTGTGAGTTGTATAGGAATGCTAATCACACTTTGCGTGTTTTGTATTTTTGAATCTAATCAAACTTTCTCTTTGCAGGTGTTCAAATGGAGGACGAATTGCGTGATGCCAAAGCACACAAAGAGTACTACAGGAAGCTGGATTTCGTAGCTAATGCGCTACAAGGCATTCCAAAATTGTGTCCCTGTGGATCAATCACGAAGGAAATCGTTGACGACGAGGATAACTACGACTACCTACCTGGGAAACGCTATTTCATATGCAAGGACTACGAGGTATGTAAATCTCTGTCTACAACGGGGTTATTTTTTTTTATAATTGAATTTGACTATGGTTTCTTATATTTTTGCAGAATGACGGGCTTCACTTTAGGCAGCCCTGGGTTATGGGTATCCAAGAAGAGGTTGAGAGGCTGGACAAGAAGGTGTACGAGCAGGAGAAGCTTCTGAGAGAGTTCCAGGGACTTAAGGTATGTTTAATAATAGTTTGTAATATAGAATATGTGCTTGTTTGCAATAATGTGATTGGTTTTGTGCTATATGATCAGGATCAGGTTAGGATGTTGCAGAGGCGACTTACTGAGCTTGAGAGAGGTTAGTTCATTTGCATTCTCGAGTATCTTTTTATGTTTAACCGTATAGTAGTTAATGAAATCATAGGGTTTAGGGTTTAGGCTTTGTAGTTGAAACCAATAAAATCTATTAACCTTTCTGCTGTGAACTGATGTGTGATTAATGCTAAGTAAATTCTATTAAACCACCTTCAAATTGTAGTTGGCAAACATTAAAAGGCCTTCTATTAAACTTTAAGTAGTGATAGGACATATTCCTACTAGAATTGAATAGATTGGCTTTCAAATTCTATTAAACCACTTTCCCATTCGTTCCAAACCCTGAAACCAACAACCTTTTCCTAAATGGCCAACCCTAGCAGCTTTGTTAATCTTTTAACTAGTCAAGGGGTTGTTGACCTCGACTCATCGGAACCTGTTTGCTTTAGCAGCCAAGGTTCTGATGAGCCAACTGTGAGAGAGAGAAGGAAATGGTCACCGAGAGAGGATGTAATCCTAATAGGTGCTTGGCTCAATACGAGCAAGGACCCCATTGTGAGCAATGAACAGAAAGCAGGGGCATTCTGGAAGAGGATTGTAGAGTACTACAACTCCAGTCCTCTTCTGGTTGGTACAATCCCTAGAGAGCTTGGCCAATGCAAACAAAGATGGGCTAGGATAAATGATGTTGTCTGTAAGTTTGCTGGATGCTTTGCGATGGCATTGAGGGACCAGAAAAGTGGCCAAAATGACGACGATGTCATGGGGGCAGCTTACAATATTTTCTACAATGACCAAGACTACAAGTTCACTTTAGAACACGCCTGGAGGGAGCTTAGGCACGATGCCAAGTGGTGTTCGAGTTGTCTAGAGAAGGACAATGTTAAGGAGAAGAGGAAAAGTGTTGACACCAATGCGCAAGGGTCTGTGACTGAGCCAGAGGAGAGACCCATTGGAGTCAAGGCTGCGAAGGCATCTGGGAAGAGGAAGAAATGTGGAAAGGAAGAAGAGTTGTCTAAGCTTGCATTAATGTTAGAGACAAAAAAACAAATTTCTAAAGAGAGTTTGCTTGCAAAGCAAGAACCACTCTCTGAGATGGAGATGACTTAAGCTAATTGATGTTGTGTTGTTTGTTTGTTAGCTTACGATTCTCTTCTGCCTTGTTGCAGGTGAAGTACCAGCTCACGGGAGTCTGAAGTCACGAGTGGTAAAGTGAAGACTGAAGTCACGGGTGCCCTGTTGCTGTGTTGTTTTTTTATGGTTTTTATTTTGTAACAAATAGCAAGTCACGGGTTGTATTTTGGTGCTTTATAAATATGTATGTGACCGGATTGTAATCTCTACTCCTCATCTTCTTCTTCAAAACTTGTTCTGTCTGTAAGCTATCAACTACTCTTTCTATAATATTAAGTTGTTGTGTGCTATTATTTGTGTTCTTCTTCAGTACTTTCAATTTTACTTGTTTTATAAAGCTTTGAAATCTTGATATTGTGAAACTCGTGAACAAGTAATTCTTAACTAATTGATTCTTTTATCAGATTGAAGGAATATGGGAGATGAGTTTGATCGAAGGTTCGATGCAGCTTTTGATGAATGTTTCGAAGATACATACAACAACATTGTGGAGAATCAACCAAGAAAACAAAAAAAACGTGTCCACATCGAACGAAACCGTGAAGATGGCCACATCCGTCTTTGGAATGATTACTTTGATGAAAATGCAACATTTCCTCCGAATTTATTCAGACGCCGTTTCCGCATGAACAAGGACGTTTTCATGCGGATTGTCGAGAGCCTCTCCGCAAATTTCCCATTCTTTCAACAAAGACACGATGCAATCGGAAGAATGGGTCTATCTGCCCTACAAAAGTGTACGGCAGCTATCCGTATGCTTGCTTATGGCTGCGCGGCCGACGCCGTCGACGAATACCTCCGCCTTGGTGAAAGTACAACGCTTTCGTGTTTATCCAATTTCACAGAAGGCATAATACAATTATTCGGAGATGAGTATCTACGTAGACCAACTCCTGAGGATCTTCAACGACTACTCGATATTGGAGAGATACGCGGCTTTCCGGGGATGATAGGCAGCATCGACTGTATGCACTGGGAGTGGAAAAATTGTCCAACCTCTTGGAAAGGACAGTACACCCGTGGATCAGGAAAGCCCACAATTGTCTTGGAGGCTGTCGCTTCACAAGATCTTTGGATTTGGCACGCATTTTTTGGTTCTCCCGGGACCTTAAACGATATTAATGTCCTCGATCGATCACCTGTTTTTGATGACATTTTGCACGGTCGAGCTCCGGCGGTGAACTACATTGTCAACGGACACCACTATGATTTGCCGTACTACCTAACAGACGGTATATATCCAAAATGGTCAACATTTATCCAGTCTATCTCACTCCCTCAAGGTCTTAAAGCAGAGTTATTTGCTAAATATCAAGAAGCAACCCGAAAAGATGTGGAACGTGCTTTTGGAGTCTTGCAAGCTCGATTTGCTATTGTCAAAAACCCGGCTGTTTTGTGGAACAAAACACAAATAAGGATGGTCATGCGAACATGTATCATACTCCACAAAATGATAGTGGAAAATGAACGAGACGGATACACTCAGTTTGATACTTCTGACTTTGAAGAAGGAGACTCAACCCGGAGTTCGCAGGTCGATATGTCCTATACTACGAACATGCCTTCCCATTTTGGTAATATGCTTGGCATACGAAATCATGTTCGTGATAGGCGTGCACATGAACAATTGAAAAATGATTTGGTTGAAAATATTTGGAACAAGTTTGGTAATGATGATGATGTATAATTATTGTATGTTTAAATTTAATCTTCCAATAAATAAAATTTTAAGTTTTAATTGTTTTAAAATTATAATATTTTTATATTACTAAGGATTCAATATTGGGTAACACCATTGAACACATTTTTAAGAGAAGAGTCCTTAACTATTCATTAAAACACAAAAGAAAAAAAAAATTACTTTTTAATTCTCTAAGGACTCACCATTGGAGGTGCTCTGAGAACTATATACCATAAAACGCGGGTAACCAATTAATCATAAATGTAGGAAACGGACCAACCTTCCTTCTATCCAACTCATCAACCGTTACTGACCGAACCCTCCCAGAAACACCGTATCTTCACCGTCCAAAGTTTGACTTACCCATATCTCGTTAGCTCAACAACCAATACAACACAGCCACGTAGCTTCCTCACACGATCCTGCGCCGCACCTGATTAGTAAAAACTTTGTCCTCTTTCGCCTCATTGAAATATTCACCACTATAAATGGAGTCCCACCATTTGTCCTAAAGTTTCCTGACATTAAACTCTGTACACGCTTCTCCTTCATCCATTTTTTCGATTTGTGATTTTTTTTTATTTAACCGGAGATGGCGTCAACGTCAACGGAGATCGAGCAATTGACTTCCGGCGCGAGCAATCGGATCATCCCGATACTGAAAACGCTAAGGAAGTGTTTCATCTTCGTCCTCTCCCTCTTCCTTTCTCTCCTCCTCCTCCTCCGTCCCCGTCGCCGCGGTTCGCCTCTTCCTTCTCCCGAGGAGGAGGGGAATCCGGTTCCTTCGAGGCGATGGAGACGGAAGATGGCGTGGAAGCTGGAGGAGGAAGACACGGCGAGGCGTCGTTCCTTGGCGGAAGGCGTTGCGATGGGGGAAATCGATTGTCGTTGGAGCAGTTCGTTGTTCTATGGACGCCGTGGTAACGCTCTGTTCTCTCGGTCGTGGTTGCCTCTTTCCGGCGAACTTAGGTAAGCCCTTGCATGCTTTGCTTGCACGTTTAGGTTTCAAAACTCATCTTGGTGTCTGTGTATATGTTCCAGGGGGATCTTGATTATTATCCATGGATTGAATGAACACAGGTGAAAATGAAATGAAATTTCGGACACATGTCTTGTTCTTTGTCGGTATATATAATTAGATGAATCTATTAATCTGTGAATCGTTTTGTTTCTCTAGTGAGAGATATTCTCAATTCGCTAGGCAGCTAAACTCGAGTAACTTTGGTGTATATGCTATGGATTGGATTGGTATGAACACAAGCTTGTCTTGTTCTTTTTTTTTAAGTTTCTATCTTTGGTCTGAAACTGTGAGTCTGAACAGGTTTGGTCTCATAACGTTGTAATTAGGTCACGGTGGGAGTGATGGTTTACATGGCTATGTTCCTTCTCTTGATTACGTTGTTTCCGACACCGTAAGTTCACAAACATTACTTTGTTTTTTTGCTTGAAACTAGAGAATTCTATTTGAAGTTGCTGTTATAGTAATGATTTGGATTATATAGGAAGCTTTTTTGGAGAAGATTAGGTCTGAGAATCCGGGAGTCCCATGTTTCCTCTTTGGTCACTCTACTGGTGGAGCTGTGGTCTTGAAGGTACCTAAACTTTGTACCTTTGAAGCTCTCTGTTCACGATTCTACTTTCTTACAATGTCATGATTTATTGTCTTGCTTGTCTTATAGGCGGCTTCATCTCCATATATTGAAGATATGTTAGCTGGTATTGTCCTAACATCGCCTGCACTTCGTGTCAAACCAGCTCATCCTATTGTCGGGGTAAGTCAAGTTAGATGTGTCTTTTTCATTCTCGGTTGGAAAATTTAGCAACTGATCATTATTTGTTTCTTTGTAGGCGATAGCTCCAATCTTCTCGTTGGTGGCTCCAAGGTTTCAATTCAAAGGAGCAAACAAGAGAGGCATTCCAGTGTCAAGAGACCCTGAAGCTCTCTTAGCCAAGTACTCTGACCCGTTAGTCTACACCGGTCCAATAAGGGTCCGAACAGGCCATGAGATTCTCCGCATAACAGCTTACTTGACCCGCAACTTCAAATCTATTACAGTGCCGTTCTTTGTCCTCCATGGTACAGCGGACAAAGTCACTGATCCATTAGCGTCACAGGACTTGTATAACCAGGCACCATCAGTGTTTAAAGACATCAAGCTTTATGAAGGTTTCTTACACGACCTTCTCTTTGAACCTGAGCGCGAGGATGTTGGTCGTGATATCATTGATTGGATGATGAAGCGGCTCGATGATGTTAATGGATCAGCCGCTGGCCTCTGGTGAAAGATCAGAGGAGACATCAGATATGTTTCTTGTTGTCTAGATAGTTGTGATACAAATGGTGTGATTGTAAAATCAGAAACCAAAGTGTAGGAGATACATATATTGTTATCTATGAATTGTTTCATTTTGTTGTTTGGTTATTCAGTTGCCAATTCTTGGGAGGAGTTTCAGCAACGAAGTTTCTTCCGTTTACTGAAAAGTGAAAAATCTAGTCCGTAGTTAGGATCCTTTGGGCCTAGTTCGAACAATATTTTAATCCATTAAGCCCAATGTTTCTAAAACCGAAGCTGAACCGAATAATAATTTGGGTTACAATTCAATTTATTGGTTCGACCGAATCAGACCTGATTGAATAGTTCTGATATATAATTAAAATATAAATGAATATCAAATATAAAACATTATAAATATAAACTATTTTGTTCATATGGTTAGTTGATTCTTGATAGTTTTGATGATTTTATTAAGTTTAATACCATTGAGATCTAAGCTGACTGCTTAATTGTTTTATGGCCGAACCAGTTAGTAGACATAATTCGGCTATGTGATCGGTTCATAATTTAACCTAATCTAACCATCGGATCAGTCTAGTTTTAAAAGTATACTGATTAGGCTTATTGCTTATGATAAAAATATAAATATTGAGGTTTTCTACATAATCCCTGGATTGTTATGACTGTATAATTAGAATGTTTTTGTTGTCAACTATTTTATTTAGATAAATGTAAAGTTTTGTTAAAATATAAAAAGTAATAGAAATACAATAAATGTAAAAATAAAATTAGAGAACATTAGAATACAAGATTAAAATCTAAAAAACATTCTTTTGAATCATCTTGTTGTTCACTATGCAATATCTTGTTATCAGTTTTTGAGGTAATTTCAAATTATTCTTCACAGTTTTCTTTGTTATATACTATGGACCAAATTCTATAAATATTTATATTTTTTTCAAGAAGAAACTATTTATTGATTCTCTCAAATGAATTAGTAAGTGAAACTATCAATTTCAAACGATTTTATAAACATTGTTGTTATATAACAAATTAAGAAATTGTTTCTACAATCACCAATAAATATTTTATTTCGTGATTTTTGAAAACGTTAAACACCTCGTGGTCACATCACTTCTATATCCTTGACGATGACAAATCATGGTGTTTCTATAGTGATTGTTTCCAAAGCCAAATGGTTAATTGAGTTTCCTTACCATTTAATTTAGATTCAACACAATTACATTGATTTCCTTGTCATCGATCATAGTCACAAAATCTATGTTAAAAAGTATAATAATGGATTAAAAAGAGAGAAAATTTAACCGTCAACCACCATAAATATAAGTAAGGGAATTATTCGAAGATAGAAAACATCGAATTACTGATAACACTTTGATCCGATTAGAGTTTGATTGAAGATTTTTCCTTTTTAACGTTGCAAAGAGAAAGAACGCTTTTTAATTGGATAAAATAAACTTATAATATGTTTTTCTTCATTTTCACATTATATTTTTTTGTTCTTTCTATGTACGAATACAACGAAAATCAAACAAAAACGTAAAGGAAAAGTGAATATCAAAATGAACTTAAATATCTAAACCAAAGGTATATTTAAGCAGATTAGTGTGTCTACCAAGATTCCTATTAAAACTATCTATATATTAATATATTTTACTAAAATAGTAAAGTGCGCCAATATACAGAAAAGTATATTTTACATTGTTGCGTGTCAACAATGTAACAACATCAAACAAATATGCGCCTAAAACACATTTCATTTTATTATAAATAAGATCTCGAAAGATTAATATTGTTTTATTAAAAAGATAAATGGTCTAATGAAAAGATAAAATATTTATTTTAATTAGCATATAAAAATAAACACAACCAAGTTTTGAAATATAATAATAAATAGGAAAAAACAAAATCAAATTAAGAAAACTTAACTGTGTGATTTGTATCTTTTAATAAAAAAATATCCAAGTGAACCAATGTGTAATAAATACCTCGATGGACCCATATAGAAAATAGTAATTTGAAAACCAGGATGGAGCATAGATTTATCATCGTTAACTATTATAAATACCTAACTAAAATCCGTGTCTCCGGCCAACGTCGGTTCACACCGTCGTTGTGCCATGTACATAGCTTTTCTTTTTGTTTTATATTCCGACTTCGTCGGAGTTTGTTCCGGTGTTAATCCGGTTTTGCTTCTCCGCCTTGTGCGGATCTCAACTCCGACTTAGCTCGGCCTTCTTTTCTTTTCTTTAATCATCTCACCTTTGTCTTTCATACGCTTACTACTTTTCCGATCTACTTAAGGAAAAGTCATTCCTGAGTGATTAATTGGATCTTTACTTTCACTGGTGCTTGATTCATCTTTCACGGGTTTGTAAACCCTCACTTATCTGCAATGGCGAGTTTCGAGTGCAGGTCACCCATGGAAGAAGTCTCAAGATGATGCGGTCTGTTCGGAGCAGAGGGTTAAGATTTAAAGCTTTGGTCGTGTTTTGACGAAGTTTTAAGGAGCGCTCTTAACCGACTTACCAAGAGCTTTGTCCAACAGTGCAAGAAATTAGATCTTCTTAATCATTGGGCGATTCAAGACGAAGGTTTCTAAAATGCAACAAAGAGCAGACTAAAATCTAGAAACTTCACGGTAAAGCACAAAAATCATCGATCTGAGAAGATGAAAGTCTCGTTGATGACGTCATTTACGTTTAGGGATGACATCATTGTGAAGGATCTGGATGAACTTCTTGTGGATTACACGTGTCTTTGGATAAAGGAAAATATTTTGTACGTGTAATTTCAATTATTAATCTTCTCTTTGTTTGCATGTAAAAAACTGCCCTTTTGGGCTTCTCTAATAAAAGAGAATGTTGACAAAAAAACTATTATAAATACCTAAACATTGGAGGTCTATCAACCACCAAAAACATATTAAAACTTTTTCCGGAACTTTTATTTTAGCTCATGAATATCTTTGTCAAACTCGTTTTAATAGTTTCCCTAGCTCAGTCTAGAGAAAGTGTCAGAAATGTGGAATCATTTTTTTTTTTTTTTTCCGTCTAAGGATCTTTTATTTATTCAAAAGAAACATACAAAAGCCCATGTGAAATCGGCTACTAGAACCCACACCGGGGCAACTTTAAACCCACATCGGGGCAACTTTAAACCCACATCGGGGCAACTTAAAACTTATCTAAACAAGCTGGCAGATAACAAGTCTCCAGAGACAAAAGCCCAAAGAACAGGCAGCTCAAGCCTACACCGAGGCAGCATACAATTACAACGCAAACAAAGCAGATAAACTAGAAAAGAAACTAGAACCCATACACGGGTACAAAAGACAAATTGAAGTTTCAATATTTAAATCCCAAGAAGCCAAATTTAAGAACAAGGAGAGGAAGATAGAGATCATATACTTCCAAACCACCATAGGCCTACAAAGAGAAACCAAACGAACCGAGGAAGGCCTCCAATCAGGACAGACCAAAACCACTTGAAAAGCTTGACAACCAATCCGAAGGACAAAACAGGTTCAACCGCTAAACCACAAGCAGAGCGAGGTAAAACATACTCCAAATCAAACCTATTCACCGAAAAGAAGTCACGAGCAAACCAAGGAACCTCGGGCTGCTTATCTCATATTCTGTCAATTCAACTCTTCCAGCAAAGAACTCAGACAAGCAGAAAACACCAAGGGAGCCCAAGAAAATCAAACCCAAAAAGCACTGGCTACCACCTTAAAAGACTCCTCTACAAAGACCCTCTCAAATGACATAAACTTCAGGGACACAAACAACCTTCAACCACACGACACCACAACACTAAAACATGACTACAAAGGATCCCAACACCCAAAACGCCGATCGTAGACGCACGCGCAGGACCACGGAGGAGATCCTACACTCACGCGCCGTCACCGCCATGGCTCCGAAGAGATCTAAAAAGGAGAAAAAGGAATCCTCGAAGCCAAGCTCTAAAACGCCGACCCACCACTCGCAAGACCCGTGACGCCTCGTTTGGACACCAGAGGCAAGCCTGAGACTGCCGGATCTAGACCCTCCGGAGTAGATCTAGAGAACCGACAACGAGACTACCGCCAGGGACCCAAAACATGTCGACGGCAACAAAGAAGAGGAAGAGGTGAGCAAAGATAAAACAAGGAAAGGGGGAGGAGGCGCGTCCGGCGACGGACGGAGGGTCACGCGCCGGAAGAGAGGAAGATCGTGGCGTTGTCTGCAGATGTCGCAGTGGTGGTTTCTTAGGTAAATGTGGAATCATTTAAGGTAGAAGAAAAGAATAATAATAAATATATATTAACACCCATTCAAAATTTATTACTGATACTATGTAAATTTGTTGACAAAAAAAATGTAAATTACTTTCTGTACTGATTCCAAATATATTTTTTATAGCTAAACGAGAAGATTCTATACGACTGTGTGGATATATATAAACAACCTTCATTAAGTCATCCACTACTGAAAAACCATAAAATCCAGGTATCTATTCATTAAGATATTTTTTCCATATAGATGTTCTTGAATTTTAAATGGTACCTTTTTACTTTACTATTTTGGTATATACCATTGTTTTTAAAACTAGACCAATCCGGTGATTAGATCATGTTCAACCATAAACCGATCATGTGACTGGATTGGGTCTAATAACTGGTTTGATCATGAAACAGTTAAGTAATGGATTAGATTTCAATTTTATTGAACTTAATAAACACCACTAAACTATTAAAAATATATACATCAACCATATGAAAAAAATAGTTTATATTTATTATAATTTATATTTAATATTTATTTATATTTTAATTAAATATCAAATATACTAACTATAATTTTAAAATTTTATATTTAAAAATATTAAATCAGATTATTGAACAAATTTTGATTCAATTGAATTATATTGAACCGTGATCCAAATGATTATTCGGTTCAATTTTGGTACGATTTTAAAAACATTGGTATATACATTAATTATTATTTGTTTAGTTGTCTTTACAAAATGATGACTGGCTATGTGAGTACAATCAATCCAATATTTGTTTTGCTAACAATCCTTTTTGTTTATACGTTTGGTTTTCTTTTACCTTACTCTCTTAAATTTACATTTATAAAGTAATTAAATATGAAAACGAAATTAATCATCAATCACGTTTATTATATTTTTATTGAATTTTGACTTTTTAAAATGGGATGTTTACAAAATTGAATCAACAAACTACATATATTAATTTGAGTTTTTCCAAGCAATAATGATTGTTGTCTGGGAAAGTATAAGACAGTATATAACACTACTGAATTCTCTCTCTTTTTAAATGAAACACTACTTAATTCTCACATGATGCTATCGTGTAATTTTATAATTTGGAATAGATGGAACCATCTTTTTCAAGCTTAAAACCTAAAAAGCAAGTGAAGAATAAATCTGAAAACAGAATAAGAGTTGAATGTCCAAATGGAACAGTTCCTATATTGAAAATAACAAAAAAATATGTCGCAAATGCTCAATATTGGGCTGAGAGACACTTCAACCCGCTCACAGACGAAAGCCATGGGACACATGTAAGTCTTATGAATGATATGAATTGTAAATATGTGCATCTTAAAAACATATATGATTTGATTACGGTAATTTGAAGATCGCTGGAGTTAGAGCACAAGGTCAAGGTCCTTACCATGGTGTGGCAGCTTGGATGAGTGTGCATGATTTGAACATTAATAAGGACCAAGCTTCATATGCTAACATATATGCTGGCAGTGTGTTGAACAACAAAACTAATTTTATCGAAACCGGCTGGATGGTAAAATTTACTTTAATTCAATTTTTTTATTTTTATTTTATATTATAGCATATATATTTATATTTGACTAATAGGTAAATCCAAGTTTATTTCCTGATGGACAAACATGGCGTTATGGGTTTTGGAAGGTACATAATTAACATATAAAATACTCTTTGTTGATTTCTTAACAAAGTAAAAGTTACAGACTATATGATAAAAGATGGTTAAGAGTCTTACTAAAACTTCCCAGTGTTTAATAACGAAAAAGGTATAGGTTTTCAGATACATTGCAACACTATTTATCATCCATAGCTGTAGATTTTATTACATTTATGTCAATAACTTTCAAATCACTATATATAATGTTCTAGAAAAGGTGATTTCCAAAACCAGTATATTTTCTATTTTATTTTTTTGGCTATAGCTTTAACTTCTTTTTTTTTTACCAAAAAAAGCTTTAACTTCTTTTTTTAAAGCATGATTGGTAAATTTAAGTGGCTATAAAAAAGAAAAAAGTACAGTGAAAAGCACTTACCAATCACCTCCATTATTCATCTATTTTGGCTAAACAAACCATGATAACTATATATATGCAGTGAAATTTTACATGAAAGGTTTTAAGCTATATATTAAATATAAGTATTTATAAAATAAATTTATTGGACATATCATAATACCAAATTAGTTATTCTTTCAATATATATTTGTATTTTTGCACTTTAGAGGTATACTAGTTTCAATTATTATCTAAATTATACTAATATATTAAAATTAAATATTGATAGGGTGCCGATGGAGCAGGATGTTATAATACAATATGCCCTGGTTTTATTCAAGTGTCATCAACTGACCTTTTATCTGGCCCTGTTCCTCGTCCCCGAAGTGGAGATAGAGCTATTTTTCCTAGTATTGTACAGGTGTTATTTATATATTTTTCTAGTAACATTTTCTTTGGAGTATTACAAATCTAACGTTTATAATGTTTTATTATCTAATTTAGGATGGAGTATCAGGACATTGGTGGACAACACATGTGCGAAACTTTAGAAAAGATATAGCTATTGGTTATTGGCCAAAAGAACTATTTGATATAATAGGTCACAGTGTGAACATGATTGGAGTTAGGGGAGCAGTTCAAGCTTCTCCTTCTGGTATAAGCCCACCGATGGGTACTGGTCATCTCCCAACTGAAAATGAAAATGAATCAGCGCGCGTTAGACACCTCTTAATTGTAAACCCTAAAATTAAAGGCAAAGAGCTTGACATGAATCAGGTAGATAAGTTATTAGACAGTAACAAATGTTACGGATTAAGAGATGGAAAGAAAAGATTCCTCAAAGAATCTAATTTGTTCACATATGGTGGACCTGGAGGAAATTCTTGTTGAATATAATATTATAAAACATAATAATTGGTTATTAAAATAAATAATTTAGATCTCATATTTAATTATATATTTATTATGTCTATTGTATTTTTTTTTTCTTTTTTCAATATGTGATCTATGATTTAATGTGGTGTCTAAAAATTAGTGTATTGTTTTATATCATTAGGTACTTAATCGGTTAGGGTTTTTTGCACCATGAGTACTATTTATGAGTTTTAAAATAAATTACAGCATAGTTGTCTCCTTCAACAAGAAATTCATTGTCAACAAAACTGCCCTAATTCATTGTCTCAGCTACTCTAAATTCCATGGATTCACACATCTTGAGTCTCTCGCACCGCTCGCGAAACTCACGCGTACTATCTAGGCGATCGAAGAGACTTAGAGAGAAAGAAGAGGGTTTCAGAAGATTAATTTTTATTATAATTTGCGTCTTTTACAAACATATACACAGCTACATACGTAGAGGATTAAAGCATATATTATATATATATAACCCAAAAGCTCATCACGATCATCCGCTTGTCGCTGCCGCCGAAGCTGGTTCACCCGCACAGGTAGGAGAAACTGAAGTAGCAGGAGATCGGACCCGACTCTTCCTTCTTACCGCAACCTTTAGAGTAGCAGAAGAAGGCAACTGCAGCCGCAATCGCCAGGAGGAGAAACAAAGCAACCGCTGCAACAACAGCTACTTTCGTCGAATTCATAAATTCAAAGTCGAAAACCATATTGGTAAGTTATATCAGAATATGCAAATGTAAATGTGTTGCCTTCGGATGTGAGAATATACGTTCTATATATGCATGGAAAGTATAGGGAGAAAGTAAATGTGTTACGTAACGAAAGAAGGTTTGTTAGTAAAGTGAACTTGCGAAATTTCTAGGTGAATTGCAATTTCTAATTTTGGCAAAAAATATATTTTGACTTTACGGCTTTAGTGTTAAATTAAGATCTTGTGGTTTTTATATACTAATAGATTGATTCTAAATATAATCAAGAATATTTGACTCAGCTAGTAGAGCTATATATGTGTATGAAACTGGATGGTGACTCTTTTTATTGCTAAGACCAAGCATGTTAATCATGGGTTTTTTATGGTGGATATAAGGTTGGGTTGTTGAATTTAATTTTAACAAAGCTGTGGGGACTGTTGGTTTGATAGCTCGTGTCCTTTCTTCTTGTTTTTCTGACTTAGGAATGATTTTTCAAACTAAAAGCTCTATGGATGTTCTATTGGAGCATGGATTAAGAGCACTATTATTGCAAGCTTTTAAGGGTGTTTTAGAGGATAGAGCCCATAAAAATACTAGACAAGGGTTCCAAATAGCCAACTATAGCAACGTGTTTTTTATCCTCTCTTGACTTGAGAGGATTATCCTAATAAGAAAATGTTGTCTATTAATCATCTTCCATGATAATCATTTCAGATTCACGCATACTAAGAAAACACTACATATATATATATATATATATATATTGTAAATTAACTACATATATATTACTCCACTAACTTTCTGTTATACTTGATTTAATATTCTTACACGTCTCTATTTCTACTTCGTAAGTTGTGGGCGGTTGCATATATATTTTTGATGAGAAGGTTTAGTTAAACTAGAGTTAATCAACTCTGGTTACGTGGTTTTTACTCTTTCTTGACTTGAGAGGATTATCCTAATAAGAATATGTTGTCTATTAATCATCTTCCATGATATTCATTTCAGAGTCACACATACTAAGAAAACACTACATAATAGTTACTCCACTAACCTTTTACTACTTGATTTAATATTCTTACACGTTTCTATTTCTACTTCGTAAGTTGAGGGCGGTTGCATATATATTTTTGATGAGAAGGTTTAGTTAAAACTAGAGTTAATCATATATTAAGTTGAAGTACTTTAATATATAAGATGTTACATACGCAAACTGTAAAAAAAAAACAGTTCTCGTACTTGCACAAAAGTTTAGTGTAGAAGACAGAAATATAAGCACCTACGAACAGAGACTTGAAGAAAAAGAGATAATGTCTAAAACTAGCCCCACGCCTACAAATAAACTTCATACATTTTAATATATAAGATGTTTTAGGTGTTTCTTTTTGTTTTACAATATAAAATATTTTACTATATTTAGATATATTAGAATTTATGTAACCAGTTATACTTTTGTTAAATTATTTACAGTTAAACAAATTAAGTTTAAATTATATCATAGTGATATTTTTAAAATTACTTTTAATAAAAATGTACTAGTGCAAAACATCTAACAATATGAAACTGAGAAAATATTATAAAAGTATATGATTAATAAAAACTACAATTCACACAATATTATTTTGCAAGTACATGAAGACAGAGTTGGTCCTACATATTTGGAAGCCAAAAAAGTAAAATAAAAATAAAAAACAGTTTATTGATTAAGGGCTTCGAATCCAGCCTCAATGCAGTACCAAGCGACAACAATACTCGTATGCCAAAACCATATTTACATAAGTTTGTGACTGATAACGTATTTGATAAATGGCCGACTCTAGATGGAGATGGAAGAGACATGACATAAAAACATGGAATGTCAACTATTTTCAGGAAAACAGACATTTCTTTTTTTTTATAGAAATAATGGTTCATTTTCTTGCTCTCTCTTTTATGCTAGGTATTTTGTTGAAAACTAGAGTAAGAATAGAACGTAAGTTCATGGGTTATGCCCGAGTGGTCCGCTTCGGATGGATACAAATCGACCAATTTTTAAAATTTGAATTATGGATCGGCCGTATGCAGTCAACTAAATTTAAATTGTTGATATCCATTGACATGTAAGTTAAAAAATTTGAATCAGAAAATATAAAACTAACACAAATTGTTATATAATTTTACTTATAAATATATTATTTTCAAAACAATGACATATAATTAAATAATTATTTTATTATAATTAATTGATATAACATCAGCCTTGCGATCTCGCAGGCTACCTGTAAATTTCGTCGAAGCAAATACAAAATCAATTTTTTTTAGGTTATAAAAGTCAGATTTTGAATTAAAAAGATTTAATCCGCAGTGGAGTAGGTCACGCGCTTCCCAACAGAACACTCCAAAAGAATGAGTTTGGTGAAGAGTATCTATTTGAGCGTTAAAACTCTTTAATGGGCCTTTGTAAACTATCTTTGTTTATTTACAAAGTGTCAAATAGGCTCATTCAATGCTACTAAAAATTGACTATTGAATATATGAAGCATAAACTTTCTCTAAAAAAATATTACCAGACCTATAAAAAGGCCTCACTTTGATCTCAAACAGATCATTTCTTGATACCTTTAAGACAACTACTTCTATTAATTGACAAAGAACAAAAGTTTTTAAACCAATGTTCCTCCCATACTTTTTGTCTTATCCTTTTAGTCCATCTATGGTTATAAATTGAGGTTTGACATATACAAAATTCTCCATAGAAAATTCAACCCTATAGAAGAAACATCAACACTTTGAAACATTGAGTTTGACTTTTGACCTTCCCTCTTCCTCCTCACGGATCATATATGAATTGCAGAATCATGAACCATGACCCATGTTGTTACCTTGTGTCTAGCCCTAGTTTCTAGCCCTAGTTTTTTTTAGTCTTCAGCTCAAAGACATAGGTTGTGGTTCAGGAGGAAAAGGAAATGTCAAAAGTCAAACATAATGTTTCAAAGAGTGAATTTCTCTTCAATGCGGTTTGATTCTATGGAGGATTATGTATATGTCAAACCTCAATTTATAACTACATGTGGACTGTGAAAGGATAGAAAAATTCAAGTTTGGGAAGAAAATTGGTTTAAAAGCTTTTGTTGTTCGTAAGATACTTTAAATAGTTGTCTCAAAGGTATCAAAAAGGATTAGTTTTAAATTAAAGTGAGAAGGTTTTATAAGCCTGAGAACATTTTTTCAGAGAAGGCTTTTGCATCAGACATTAGTAGCCAATTTTTGGTAGCAGCTTCGGACAACTAAGTCTATTTTGTAAATATGATATTTTGGGCTTATTTTTGAACAACATTTTCATCAATAGAGTTTTTGTAATTATTAATTATGTAAATACTTCCTATTAAACTTCTTATTCTTGTATAAGTCCAGCAATGGTAATCTCACCAAAAAATATATGAGTTAAGAGTTTTTAAATTATATTATTCGTATAAAAATTTACATTTTATTTTAAATATTTGAGTCAAGAAAAAAAAGGATAGTTTTCCTATCAAATATTTTTAATATTATATAATTATATTTTGTACATAAACATTTGTTCCTTTTGGTTGATTTTTAATAAACATAAATTTAATAAAAATAGTTTAAAGTAAAATTTAATTACTTTTTTACCAAAAATCTTAAGTAAAGTGAACGTTTTATTTTTAGAAAAATATAATATTAATAAAAAGAGAAAATAAAATATTTTCTGTTGGATAGCAAAAATATATAAAAATATAAAAACTTTACTAATGAAAATATAACTAAAATATAATGTGTAGAAAACCATTAAGAGCTCAAAGTTGAGTTGAATGAGACACTATCGAACCTAAGCCAAAAGAGATGATAATTTTCATTTGTATATATACTTTTGTTCAAGAGATTAATTTGATTTACCAAATGGCACATGCCGTGGATCCTCATTTTTTACGTATTGTGTCCACTTCCTGGTTGTCATTATCATTTTCCCAGTTTGCGTCAGGACCCTCCCACAGCCTCGCAAACTGCAAAATCATTGCACTATAGAATTGAGACCAAAGAAAAGAGATTCAGTAAATTAACTCTGAAAAAATTGGTAAGAACTCTTATGATGCTATTTGCAAGCTCTTTATTTAGACGTTTCGATAAAAAAGTTGCACAAAATGAATTACGAATAAAATACTAAAATAAACTCCCTTAAAAGGAGTCCCTTTGCCTCTTGTGGTAGTGTGCGCAGCAACCGATGCTTCCGACGACATGATCAATACCAACGCAAACAACGCTTTCTTCTGTATTTCATAACATATTTTAATAGTTCAGTTAAACTAAGAATTCGAAACTGATACACTTACACAAGTATTAATGGTACATATATTTTATTCGTAACTACTAGTTTAGCTTTTGTCTACCTCCCTTTTTTGCTTGGGTCTAGTCTTTTAAAAGATTCTGAGGAAGTTTATTCGTGTTTTTATCATATGATCTATACTCAAATTTTTGACATATATTTGTTTGGTGATATATTTGGAAAAGTATAGGTTTAGGAAACAGTAGTTGGTTACCTGAAAAGCAAACAATATATGGTTGATCATCTTTAGGCAAAGATTGAAGCTGACTTGTAACCAATTTAGCAAAAGCTGGATTTGGATAAACCCAGCTCCGGCACCGTTACAGTCAACATCCAGGCGTCCAGAGCTAGGGTTCAGGCAAAGTCTCTCATGGGTTAAGGTTTCTTCAGATGGGAACATGAGTATGATTCTTTGATCGCCACTTTGAGATCGTGAAGAAGCAATGATGAAGATTCTTGATATGAATCGCCCATTTTGCCCAAGCGATCTCTATCTCTTATTTGATTTTGTTTTGAGAGGAGTTGATGTTTTGGGTTTGAAAGCTTAATCTCTATTATATAGACTAACACATGGTGAGAGATGGTTATTTGCATGTAAGTTATAGTTATGAAATTAGCCATGGTTAGTAAGATGGATCCCATAATAAATGTGTGTCTTTAAAGCATAAAGATACAATACTGAATTTACAAGCAGTTTCGTCAACGTCGGTTTCGTCAAACCACATGAAACGTTTTTTCTTAAAAGCAAAAATTGTCAATGTTGTTACTTATCAAGTTGTGTTTATAGTTTTGGGAATAAGGATGGGCTCGCTTTGGTATATAGAAAATGGGTAAACACAAATTGAATATCCAAGTTCTTTGAGGTATTTGTAACATGATCCGTTTCATCCGAATAAACAATTTCAATTTGATTCAAATCATAATTATCTAGATATTTAGTGTTTGGAACCGCCGGATATATTGTTCAAACTGTACAAATAAAATAAAAATTATAAAATAAATTACATTTTCCAAAAATAATATAAAATAATAATATGTTATTTACAAAAATAAAATTTATTTTAATTTGAAATATTTATTTAAATTTGAAAACTTTATTTAAATTTTAAAAATTTAATAACTAAAATTATTAATTTAATAAATAAAAATATTAATAATTAGAAAATATATATGTGTGTGTGTATAACGAATATTGGAATTTGACTTCTACATTTTGGAATACCAAGATTTTTTTCAACATTTAATTTGCGGCATTTTATTATGGTTACAATCGTAGATAAAGAAACTTGTCAAGTTTTTTCTTCAAAATTTGGCTCATTGTTGGTCAACACTTTCTTTTCCATGCAGATGATTAGAGCCTTACACCGGTCGTCCAAAACATCCAAGGTTTTATGTCCATTACTTTCATTTTTATTCACATATAGTTTTTTTAATATAATTTGGGAGGAGTTTGGACCATGTCCTAATCTCCCTCTAAATCTAAGACCAATCGGTGTTAATACCAATGACATATTGTAAACCATCCTTTTCAACAGAACACAATCGAACCAATTCCAAATACTAAACAAGATCTTCTCAGATTACACAAGATTTCTTTCTCTAATTATAATCCACTATCAAATAAACTTTTTTTCTTGTCTTTATTTTTTCCCTTGACAATCAGAGTTCCTTCTATTTTCTCTCTCTAATTCTTATCACCTATAGAGTAATATTAAAAGTCACTAAAATGAAAATCAAACGAAGAAGTAAATTAAAAGTGAATATTAAAAATTAACATAAGATAACTAAACCAAAGGTCTATTTAAGCAGATCAATAAGTATACTAAATTTCCTATAAAACAATAGCTATAGTATATTTTACTAAAAAGGTAAAATGCATCAATATACAGAAATTATTTTTTTATTGGTGCTTGTCAACAATGCAACATACACATTTGCAAAAATAATATGTATATTCAATTTACTATAAATCAGATCTCAGAGTATTAATACTTTTTAAAATGAACTAATAAAGAGGGATATGTGTTTACTTTAGGTGTATAAAAACATGTTAGTTATTGAAATTAGTATTAAACTGAAATCCAAATTAGAACATTTAAGTGTGTGATATTTGTATCTCTTAATAAAAATATCCAAGTGAATTAATGTATAATAAAAACCCCAATGGAACCATATGGAAAATTGAAACTGTTTATCTATTTATAATGATTATTAATAAAAATCATTATATAAAATTAAAAAAAAAATTGAAAACCAGGAAGGAACATAGATCTATCATCCTTTACTATTATAAATACCTTAATACTTGGAGGTGTATTCAACAAAAAAAAATATTTAAAACTTTAGGATTATTAATATGAAATTCTTTTTCAAACTCATCACATTCATATTCATAGTTTCTCTAGTTCAATCTATTGAAAGTGTCAGAAATGTGAAATCATTTAAGGTAGATGAAAAGAATAAGAAGAAATATGTATTTTTGTATACACATCCAAGTTTTAAACTGATATGTAGTTTATTTCTGGTATTGATTCCAAGTATGTTTTTATAGCTAAACGAGAAGATTACATACGATTGTGTCGATATATATAAACAACCTTCATTAAGCCATCTACTACTCAAAAACCATAAAATTCAGGTATTCATTCCCCAAGATTATATTTCATTTTTTAATTTTAAACAATACTTAATTTATTGACTTTAGTTGGGCAACATATGATGAATGAATGAATGATAAGTTCAAAAAAAAAAAAAACATATGATGAATGATTGTGTGAGTAAATCAATCCTTTTTTTTTTGCTAACAATCGAAATTTTCTTTGTTACTAGTCAGTTAGTTTGTTTTTACCTTACTCTCTTGAATGTACATTTATAAAGTAGTTATACAGAAAACTGAAATTATTTATCAACTACTCTTACTACACTTCTGTTAAATTCTGACTTTATATCTGATTTTTTTTTAAAAAACCAATGCACTAAAGATGATTTTTTCAAGTAAAATTTATCTGTTGTTTGGCATATTATTAATATGCAACCATATAATTTGAAATAGATGGAACCAACTTTTTCAATCTCGAAACCAAAAAAGCAAATAAAAAACAAAATTGAAGATAGAACAAGCATCAACTGTCCAAATGGAACAGTACCTATACTGAGAAATACAAAAGAATATGTCGAAAATGCTAACTATTGGGCTCAGAAACACTTCAACCCGCTCACGGATGACAGTCCAGGGACACATGTAAGTCTTTGAATGATTTGAGTTACAAATATGAATATCTTGAAAATTATATGATGTAAGTTTGGGAATTAAAGATTGCTGGAGTTAGATCAGAAGACGCAAGTCCTTACCATGGTTTGGCAGCTTGGATGAGTGTGCATGATTTGAACATTAATAAGGACCAAGCTTCATATGCTAATATATATGTTGGCAGTGGAGTCAACAACAAAACTAATTTTATCCAAACCGGTTGGATGGTAAACTAACATTGATGCCATTTTTAATTTTATTTTATGTAGATCTGTTTAACGAAATCTAGTTTTGACTAATAGGTAAATCCAAGTTTATTTGGTGATGGACGCACATGGAATTATGGGTTTTGGAAGGTACATTAGTTGACATATAAGATATTATTTATCAATTTCTTAATAAAATTTTAACTTATGCTAAACGATGGTTATTACAATAAAAAGACGTCTACGTTTTCACATACATTGCAAATATATTTAAGGTGATTATTGTATTTTATAATAGCCATCTTCTGTTTTCAAAATTGTTCATTAAAAAGGTTAAATGATAGTTAAAAGTAAGAAACTAAAATAATAGTATTTTTTCTTTTGTTAGGAATATTAGAGTTAATTGTCCGACTCAAAATCTCACATTATAATAATTGTTCATCTTATTTTCTCAAAAACCAATTAAAATAATATAAATATGCATAATACAATTACATAAAATGTTTTTAAATTGTATATTAAAATTTAAATAATCATTAAATAATATTTCTCAGACATTTTTTTAATACTTACTTAGTTATTATTTTAATATGCTTTTGTAATTTTGTCTTTTAAATGCACATATAATTAATTATTATATAGATTATACTGATATAATAAACTATATATTGATAGGGTGTCAATGGTGGAGGATGTTATAATACAATGTGTCCTGGTTTTATTCAAGTGTCACCAACTGATCCTATATCTTTTCCTTTTCCTTATCCCCGGAAAGGAGATAGGGCTGTTAATCCTTGTATTTCACAGGTAATATTTATTATTTTCTAGTAACATTTTCTTGACCAATATTATACAAACCTAATGTGATAATGTTTATATCATCTATGTAAAGGATTATGCAACCGGAAATTGGTGGATAATACACGTAAGATACAATAAAAAGGATATACGTATTGGTTATTGGCCAAAAGAATTATTTGATATTATAGCTCATAGTGCGGATTCAGTTGGAGTTAATGGAGTAGTCCAAGCCTCCCCTTCTGGTATAAGTCCACCAATGGGCAATGGTCATCTCCCAACTGAAAACGAAGACGAATCCGCACGTGTTAAAAACCTCCTCATTGTAGACTCTAAATATAATTTCATTGATAGTCGTAACTTTAAGCTAGAAAAGCTATTAGACAGCAACAAATGTTATGGATTAAAAGATGGAAAGAAACGAATTTTTTACAAAGAATCTAATTTGTTCACATATGGTGGACCTGGAGGAGATTCTTGTGGAATATAATCTTATATGAGTAATGTTTTGGCTATTGAAATAAATAATTGAGATTTTATGTTCGTGTTCAAGTATTAAAGTTTTTTATCATATCTATTGATCTGTTATTTAATGTGGTGTTTAAAAGTCTTTAGTGATTTTATTGCCTTTTTTGTACATCTATTTTGTTTCATTTGTTACTTAATTAGTTAGGGGTATGTTCATCATATGCATATTTATATGTTGTAAAATAAAATTGATTTATAAAATATGTAATTTTAATGTAGTTTAATATGAAAAAAGGATGTATAATCAGAACTGGTCTTGTTAAAAAAATTCAGAACTGGTCATATGATTAGAAACCAATAAAACATGAGATTCAGACCGGTGAAGAGTAAATTCTAATAAGGACCAATAGTTACTTAAAATATTACCTAGTTCTACTGGTAACATAACAATTTGTAGATTTGTAGATTATTTTTTCGAACTAATTGTTTGTCCAACAAAAAAAACAATTTGTAGATTATTCTTTTTTGACCTATGATCTAACCATTTCTATCAGGTTACGGGAGGGCACCAATTTGAAATTTTTCTAGACTAAGCTGTGTTTTTCTACTGTTATCATAACAATTTCGTCTGTAATAACATGGTGTTTTGGTGATACCAAACGAGGAGGCGTCTTCGCGTTACGCCAAAACATTGTTTTTAAATGCATTCACTTTATCTTCTCCACATCGCGGTTCGAGAAAAGGAAAAAAAACATATCAGTTTTTCATATATTTTATTAGTTTACTACTATATAAAGTTACACACTACAGAGAAAAGGTTTAGATGTTATATGGACATTGCTCTATTATTTCGGATATAGGTCAGATATATACACCACTTTTGAGTCCCTTTGCCTCTTGCGGTAGCAGAGGATTCCCACAACGATCAATACGATGATCAGTATCAATGCAACAATAGCACACAAGATGAATACCAGTGGATGTTTATTGTATTATGAGAAACCCATTTTCGAGAAGATTATAAAATAAATGAAGCGCTGCTCCCTCTGTATACATATATATCTTATATGCATTATTTGACAAGTGATTCTGACAAATGTCATTAGCATAGTTATTCTCACCATAAACTAATGATATGGTTTAAAAAAAGGATAATATGTCATCAATTTAATTATGAGATGTAGATTTTCTTTATAAAACTTCATATTTTTGAAAGACTTTTTCAATATAGTGTTGGTCAATAAATTTTATACTATTATTATAAAATAAGTTTTATGTATAAATTTATTTTGGCAAGAATTTTAAATATATTAATAACTAATAAATGATATACAACCATTACAATAATATATATAACACTAATAAAAAATAAACTAAATATAAGTATATTATAAAAAAAAATCCTGATTAACTTATATATCATATTTTTATAAATAAATAAATAAATAAATAAATATATATATATTAAATTAATTTTAGATGTGCCTTAAAATATAAAACTAAAAAAATCTATTTTTTTGTTGATAATTAATGTTTGGAATTTTATTAGCATTTATTAGTTAATTAAGTAAATTAGTTTTTATTTATCATTTAATGTATTTTAACTAAAACAAAAAGATCTAAAATTTATTAGAAAATATATATATAAGTATAGACATAATTAATAAACAATCACTAAATATAATATATATAAAAACTATTGTTATAATTTAATTTAAACTCTATTGGAATTTAAATAAAATAAAATTAAAATTAAAATAGGTAAACCAAATGAAAAAAACATTAAAAACATGTAAGATTTTATTTTTTCTAAATTTGTCACATTGTAAATTTGTCACATTGTAAATTTGTCAGATTTGGACTGGAGAAGAGTAAATTCTAATACGGACCAATAGCTACTTAAAATATTACCTAGTTCTACTGGTAACATAATAATTTGTAGATTTGTAGACTTTTTTTTGTAGATTATTATATTTTACCCATGATCTAACCATTTCTATCAAGTTACGGGAGGGCACACGTTTGAAGTTTTTCTAGACTAAGTTGTGTTTACATAAACATAAGTACATAACGATTTCATCTGTAATAACGTGGCGTTTTAAATGATACCAAACGAGGAGGCGTCTTTGCCTTAACACAGAAACATTGTTATTAAGTGCATTCACTTTATCTTTTTTTTATCAACAATCATTCACTTTATCTTCCACACATCGCTACTAGGGAAAAAAAAACATATCCATTTTTCATATATCTGATTCTTTTACTAATATAAATTTACAGACAAAAGATTCAGATGTTATATCGACATTGCTCTATTAATTCGGATATAGGTCAGACACATACACCATAACACCCCACCACCTCTGAGTCCCTTTGCCTCTTGCGATAGCAGAGGATTCCCACAACGATCAATAAAATGATCAGTATCACAGCAACATAGCACACAATATGATTATGTATTCTGAAAAACCCATTTTGGAGAAGACCGAAAAAATAAAATCAATGAAGCGAGTTGCTTCCTGTGTATATATATATAAATAGAGAGAGAAAAAAACAAATTTTAGATGCTTTGTCCGCATACATAGACATAAGTTTTTATAGATATTGATTAATAAACTATTAATATAAAAAAGAAAATTTAAATAAAATATTAAATTTATACTATTTTATAAATTTTTCAATTTTTTAATTTTTCAATTTTTTAATTTGGGGTTGCAAACGCTTTTACTTCGCATTTTATGACGCGAACGAAAATCACGTAAGAATCAACCCATCCCTTCACTGCAGAAAAACTCTTGGGCCGGTTAAGCTTGGTGACGACGATCTATTTGGGCCGTCTCTCTTCTTTAACGGGCCTCTGTAACCTTTTGGATGAATATGGGGTTTAATGGATGACTTAAAGATAGGCAAGTTGCATATAAATGAGCTATTGAAGAACTCTGCTCTTTGTTGACTCATGCTCAGTTCTATACACGGGGCGGTTTCTCTAGTCTAAGTTCTTAAACAATTCACTTTTGAACATTTTCAATTTCCAATAAATAAAAATTGATATAGGAAACTAGCAAGACCCGATAATCAATTTTATTTGTCAATGTACACCAAAAGAACAACTTAAGTGAAGCAGAGTATTGGAGCAGAAATAATAAACACAGCCCCAAGTAGATAGATCATTGGGTTTCTCACTTATTTACATACAAAACCTTAAAGAAGAATCTTTCAACAATACGACCATCCACTGAAAACAAAACCAAATCCCTCAAATAAACTTGTTTTCTTCTTTTTTTTTTTCCCTTCACAATCAGAGTTCCTTATCTTTTGTATCACTAATTCTATTCACCTATAGAGTAATAGAATTACAAGAAGAGAAAACAAACCCAAAAAAAAAAAAGAGAAAAAAAAACTGGGGCAGGGCTGTTTTCAATTTGTTCTCAGAAAAATTACCTGACAAGAATCTGTCACGACTGCCAAAACAGCTCAAAATCCTTACTATACAACGAGCGGTCTTGTATCTCCAGGTTTGCTACATGTCTATTTATGAGCTGCGACTGCATTATCTTACACACGACCAGTCCCGCTGGAAATATCCACCATTCACTTTCCCCCCTGCATCCCGCAACACACATCACAATCCCAATATACAAAAACGTAAGATTGCCAACGACCTATTACTTTCCATTGTAGTAAAACTCACATGTTTATATTCCACGGCTGAAACGGGATTTTCTTGCTAGCTGATGATTCGCTGTTATAGTGAACATATCCGCAGAGAAAAGCAACAAACTGTCACACAACCAAAACTTGTCAGTAACGTGAGACATGCAACATCTTCCATAGAATCAACAGTCATAATGTTAAAATTCATCCTCATTTGACATGAACATGCAGTTCACATTGCATTTTAAAAGAAAATAAGTTTTCAATAACAGAAAAAAAAACACAGAGTACTTACCACATTGACCAAGGACATGTAGTTCCACAAAGCGTAAACTCGTGCTAAGCCAGCAGAGCGTCTGGGCCCATGACTGAATAAGGCATTTATTCCAGCGGGGAATGGCAAAAGCAAGCCGAGAGGTAATATAAACAAAGCCAAAACTACATCCAGCAAAGAAATCGAATACAGCTGGAGCAGCGTCAGCAAGACTAGACTAAAATCTCCTAGAAGTAACATCGAAATAACTAAGCCAACCATATCCTGCAACATCATAGAAGATAAAAGAGGGAAGAGTTATTGAAAAGTTGGACAGCACAACATATAAGAAGACATACATACATACTATAAGGATTTTGATTGGATAGGTACCTGGTGTCCCACAGGTTTAGTGTTGTGAACTAAGAAAGAGAGAATAAAAAACACGTCTCTCTTCTCTTTGAGACTCGGTAAGCTGCCAAGGTCGATTATCCCTGCATAGTTCTTTCTGCGTGTAGCATAATCCTCAGTGTTTGTGTGGTTTTGGTTGTAGAGCATACTCTCTCTTAAATGTGCCGGAGAATTCTCTTTATGTGCACTCACGCCATAACTAGAAGTTACAAGAATAAACATCAAAACTCCGCATAGCTAAAATGAAGTGCACAACGAAAACATGGTGGAGTGTGAGATCACAAAAAACCCCTTAAACTTCTAAAAGTGATCATCTGATTTATCTAGATTACTCAGTTCATAAATTATGCCTATTGTCACTACGAATGAACCCCACGAAAGGAGGCAATTTATCATTTATGTACCGTGGCTGGATGTCAGTCCATGCTGTTTCACCGACAGGCTGAGGTGACGTTGGTTCACAATCCTCAGCAGCATGAATCAAGAGACCATATTGGCAATAACCACAAGCTGTAGTCTGGAACCAGGCCAGATCAACCCGTATGCCATGTGTTTCTAGAGCGGGATTCGCATGAGTTTCTAACCATCCCAGAACAGAATGAAACGTTGATCTCAGACGCCCACGGCGAACAAGGCGTAACTGAGCATTTACACCAGCCACCAGTCTGTACCAAGTAGTGGGGATATCGAGCTGAGAAAATAAAACAATGACAAAGATCAATACAACCTCAAAAAACGGTTGCTAAAACTGCTTCTCGTTATCTAAGGAACCAACCTGATTCATCAGACTAGTAAGAACGTTGTCATTTTGAAGTGAGAAAGGAGCCATGTAACTGCCATCACCACCAAACAATATGGGCATTGGAAACCTTTGGTGAAGCCTAGGTGGAAGGTCTGTCCTTTTTTCATCCCCACCAAGGAAGAAATCCAGATATGCAAGCATCAAATCTGAGGTGGCAGCGACCTATATTTAGAGAAATATATATAGTAAAGCTTAAAACAACAAATCTTTATAAAACCGAATCAGATATTCTGAAACTATGTAGTCCGTTAAGCGATTATGAGATTAAATAATCAAGAAATCACCTTCAGACCCTCGTATAAAGCCCGGGAGCGACAGGAGCGTAAACAGGAATGATCATATTCTGAACGTACAAACTCTCGCAATTTTTGCAATTTTAACTTCCGCCGCCATTGCTGCCATGACCACGCAAGCGGATATGCAACCACCGAAAGAATACTATGTATTGCACCTTCCCACCACTGATATGCAGCTATAGAGTTGATTTCGTCGACAAACGTGTTAAATGCAGCCTCATATCTGAAGATTCCAAAATCATATAAGAAAATTTCAGAGCCCAGGCAACTTGTTAGATAATTGTAAACAAAACAATGAGCCACAATTCCAATCAGCTAGAGATAAAAATAAGAAATAACTAACACTATCTCTTTTATTTCTTCCGGGGGAATATGCGAGAGATGCCATGGCTCACTGAATGTATTAGGACCCATAAAATACATTCTATGCACATGACTCTGCGATTGCTCTGCTCTATTTGTTTCCATGACCTAAAAAAGAAATAACATTACATACAACACAACACTGTAAAGTCTCTAATATAAGGATAAATTGGCAGGTTATTTCACTCAATCATGTATGCTAGCCATACATTAGTTGTATTTGGAGTGACAAATCAGAAAATACATACATCATTCTTCATTTGCTTTGCAGAAAGTAAAGACAAACTAACAGTTTTTGGATCTAATGTTACAAGACAAAGAAAATCATCTAACCTCATTCAGTGATTCAAGGAAAGGGAAGGAATGATCAATTTGAGAGCCATGATGTGTGGGAGCTGGGCCAGGTAAATCATCAACTCCAACAAATTTCATTCTTGCAACACTAAGTACAAGTGCTAAGAGGATGAGGAGACCCATCAGAAGAAGACCAAACAACCAAGGCCCACCAAATGTGTAAATTAACTCCTCCAGAGCGGTGTAACAGTGTGGCATATGATACCTTTCCGAAATGCATCGATATGGACATGGTGTCTCAGAAACACCACCTGTTATTAAGCATAGAAGATTCCAAGGTTTATAGTTGAGATATAGACAGTTTACAGGTAAATGAGTAAGAACACAAGATCATAGTCAACTTAAACAAACAGTTCTTTAAAAACATACAGATTTCGGCTTGGTAACTGAACCGGAAACAAACTTGTCACCTAGGAAATTTATAGCACATATGTAATACACAAGAGCTCAAGATATATGTTAATGCTATTTGTACCTCGAACTGGAACATAGACAGCACGAGTTGGAAGTTCATCAACGGGACAAGGACGGCAAAGAGACGTGTCAGATCCAGTAACATTCTTGAATGTACCAGAAGGACACTCCTGGAGAAAAGTAGGAATTGGGAATATAATGAGCTTAGATAAAATTCAATCGTGATAAGGGAACAAAAGGCAAATAGAAAAATTTCACCCGTGATATTATATAGCAGCAGGAAAATGCTGAACTAAGTTTCTAACCTTGCAAAAAATACCGTGGAGTCCCTTTGGACAAGGCGTTCCAGTTACTGTGCCATTTTTGCCAGAAAATCCATCATCTAATGCCGCTCCTCCTCTACAATTACATAAGAAACAATGTTAATGGGACAGGCTGGCAAAAAATATCAAACAATAGCATAAAATAGGAAATGCACAGGTATTTGAAGGCCAGACCGTGCATGGATTATCCCTTTCACACTAGCAATAGGCTGGTATATGTCTCCAGTGGGAATGTTAGACCAGTGAAAATGAATCCTCCCACCTCCACCACCACCACCACCACCAGCACTGCCTGACCCACCGCCACTTGAGAGAAGAGACGACTCTCCCAGAATAAGATTACGCAGGAACAACAGAACCGTTCCACCAGAACCACCACCAGGTCCTACAACTGAACCATTTTCATCCCTGCTCAAACGTTTGACACTTTCTCCATCAGCCGTGATTGAGCCTTCAAGTGATAATCCAGATAGAGGCTGCTCCATTGAACCAATCACTGACCAGATTCAAACGAAAGGAAAGTCAGGTTAAACAGTATCATCTTGAAAGCAATAAGCTTTCATGGCAATCACTTGCATGCATAGTAGTGTATTGGCTATAAACTTATTATAATAAAGAAACATAATTAGTCAAATATTTGGCACACCTACGAATAGTCAGGTAGTCTAAATCATAGATTCTGCATCAAGTCCTATGACGACACAACCTAATCTCATGTTAAATAGAACTGCAGAATCATCAAAAACTCTTGACATTTCATACCTACAATACCACCACCAGCAGATGAATAATCCGGGCTATAATCACCGCTTCCACTGCCAAGCTCACAAGGGAGATGTGCATCTCCATACGTAATTCCACCTTCAACACAGCTGTTATTGTAACATACACGGCCCCCTTTACCGCCATGCCCACCACCACTACCAATGCCATTTCCGAGCAATTTACCTTCACCTACACCACCTCTACAACCTGTGGCATACACAAAATAATTGCACATTTATGTTGCTAAGAAAAAACATTACAAAAAACATAAGAACATATTTTCTTTCCCCCAATGCAAAATGAGTAGGAGCACCTTAAACTTATTATGGGGGAGTAAGCCAAGGACATGCCCATACGACATGTAGAAGTAGAATGAGCGATCAAAACAAAATCCAATAAGAAACTAGTTTATTATTACCCATTCCACTGGCACTAATCTCTCCAGAGGATTCAAGGGTTACTGTTTTTGCACGGTGGAAATGAACTACTGATCCTTTGATGAAACCTTCGACGATAATATCCTCAACTCGGCATATCTAGAGAGAAAGAAAAGTTATCAGAATTTCCATGCTGAAAGAAAGAAAAGTTATCAGAATTTCATGCCAGAGCATGCTGGTTTAAGTACGGCAGAAGTACCTGTAGAGTAAAGGACAGAGACGAATTGACATTGCAATCCTCTGGAGGATTTAGTAGTTCATAAGGGCAATCTTGCCGATCACAATAGAGCTTTGGTGTACTGCAAAGGATGTGAACTCGATTATTGTTAGCTGATTTTATCTCAGATATGGAATCAAACAAATATGGCATTTTCCTTCACACTTACACAGCATCTCGGGATGCATTCTGCAGAGGACCACGCAGAATAGAACCAGGTCCAACCTTCAATTTCGTGGGGAAAAAAAGGAAAGAATTCGTTATCTTCTGGACGGGCAAATCAAGTACCTTTCTATATCTATTATTTAAAAGCCAATATGGCCGTTAAAGGAGACCGATTGTCAAATTATGCTAGTTTCATTACATTTTCGTAGCTATAAACACCAACTATCTTTGCATCTGCACAAAATAGTCATAGAATGCAGGAATGTCACCAAAACAAACACACGGAAACCTCTTACATAAATCTGGTAAAACAGTGACAAAACAAGCCGCTGTGCTTCAATTGAATCCCCTGGTCCAGTTAGATTCAAGAGACCTTGTCCATGGACAAAAAGATTTGCATTTGAGCGAATCACAGATGACTCCTATATTTAGAATGAGAGGTCATACAAACAAATTAGATGCAACGGCATGTCACAAAATTACTAGAAGGAGGAGAACAATGACTTGAATTTGTGAGTACCCTAAGAACGAATAAATTGCTAGCCTCAAGTGTGGAAGTCGAAACAGTTGTATCTCCCCCTCCTCCATCAATATGCAATTCTGAGTTCCACATCAAGAACATCTTGACAGTCATACGCAATGCCCCATAAACCTGGTCGTACCATTAAACATAAAGCATGACGAACAAATTCACACGAGTACCAAAATAAAATCTAGGATATGCAGAATGGCCAGGTAAACCAAGAATGAAACACATAGTAACAAATCAGAATTATACATATCTAGCTCAGACAGACACAATGTTGTTGCATCCGAATTGCTGAAAAGGTGGAGAACCAAGATAAGACTGACCTTGATAGTGGAATCACTCATTAAGAGTTCTTCAGCCTGTAACTCAAATACTGATGTACCATAATGAGACAATCCGAAGCTCAAAACACCACCACACAACAAACTAATTTGTCCTTGAACCTACATAATGAATTCTGCTTGAGTACTACATCTTTAAGAATTGGGTTTAGCAGTAATGGCATAAGCCAAAGCAAAACAATATGCTGACAGGTGGAAAATTCACTGAAAACCTAAATATGCATATACAGAACCAGCACAAAAATGTAGAGAAGAGACACTGGAGTTGCAGAAAAAAATCTCATTTTTATATGAGATAACAAATGGTCCTAGCATCAAAACTGCAAAAGTCAATCAAACAGTTGGCCTACAAAGCCCATGTACTGGAAATTCATTTTCTACATACCTGGACACGACTCCATAGCAGAGGACAAGTTGCTCGCGCTTTGTCCTGAATATACACATTGGTCCAAAGAGGCGGGAAGGGAAATTCTAAGAGAAGCGTATAAGTGTCTGTCGTCAGATTGTAGTTGCTAACGAAAAGGCTACGGGGAACAGCATCGTATAGGGTGCCAGCAGCACCTGAGTTATCTGGACACCCGATACTGTATCCGCCTGCATGTAGAAGAATGATATTAGTTCACATAATAGAAGATGTAAGGAAGTACGTATTAAAATAACTCGCTCAAATCATAAAGAAAAACTATAAGGATAAACAATATGTGTAGATGTTAGCAAAGTAACCAAGTAAAGATCAGCATGAAGAATTTTGCTGTGATAATTAATCAGCTGAGAGAATCGAATTATATCATTATATCTATTGGTTCATACTCTAGGACCCAATCAATTTCGCAAGAGCTACAAGTTCTGGTAGTGTGGATACTATGACGAGGGCCAGAAAGAAACAGTGGCGTCCTAAGGAAGAGAAACTAACCATGCACAAAGATCTTTGGGTCATCATGCCTGCTAAAAATATCGACAGATACTCTTCCACCACCCCCACCGCCGTAACCACTCCCACCACAAGCACTGATCTTTCCAATTCCAGTCCTGCACTTAGAATAAAAGCAACGCATAAGATGCTAGCTGAGATCAATTTACCAAGAAAGACTTAAAAGATCCGTGGAAATCAGTGAAAGATAGAATGGAAACGAAATTTCATTACATCTTATATGCCGTAATGAAGATGCTCCCACCAGAGCCACCACCGCCTTTGGCTCCTCCATAGCCTCCTTCTGCCAAAACGCTTCCATTAACATCCAGAAACTGCGTAATATTCATTTTCACTCTCCCTCCACCTCCTCCTCCATAATCAATCTCCCTGCTAGTCGACCCGCCTTTACTACCATAGCTCCACGGCTTATTCAGAGTTGACCACGAGTACGCATCACCTCCCCACACATCTTCCGCTTGCTTCCTAGTATCAGTCAAACAACAAGCCCCTCTACCACCATGTCCACCACCAGCACCATCAATCCCCTGCGGCGTCCCGCTAGTCTGAGACGGAGGGTTCCCAGCTAAACCCGTCGTGTTCACCGACGACCGATCAGCAAAGCTAGCGTTACTAGCTGAAAGCTCAAATGTCCCAGCGACAATTGTAGACACCGCACCTAGAGAAAAGTTCCCAGAGACATTGATAGCTATAGAGCATCCAGGGATCGCACAGTGAAACTTAACCCCAGGAAGGATGATGAAGTTACCCTTCCCTTCTATATACACATCTTTAGTAAGATTCAAATCAGCTACAATCTTACAAGTAGTATCCAAAAACCCAACGCCGCCGAGATCGTCGGTGCAAGACACCGACGGCCCGTGCGGAGGTGGCGGTGGCGGAGCTGGTGGTGAGTAATCCTGGTGGAAAAGCAGTGACTCCGACTCTGAATCCGGATCCAAACCCGAGTCAGAACCCGAATTAGATTCCACAACGGCGAATCGATAGCTTGAGCTAGGGTTTACGGCAAAAACCGCAACCAAGACGAAGAAGAAGACGATGAATTGAAATCGAGCCATCTAGTAGTTTCAAGAGTCATCACAGACGAAGTCCAGCCCTAATTCGGGTCATTGAGCCTAGGGGTTGACGAAATTGAAAACCCAGAGACCCGATTAAACTATCCAACACACACACACGCACGCCTTAAGCATACATCAACATACTAATAGCTGTGTGCATGTATATGTATAGTCGTCTTGTAGATGAAGATTAGAAGAAAAGCGGATAAACCCTCAGAGCGATATTAGAGAGAGAGAAGTGTTGCTTTTTCCTTTCTCGGAAGTGAGAGAAAGAGAGAGAGCTTCCAAGGAGAAGGAAACAGGTTGGAACGGAGAGTAGTGACGATCTGGTGCGTGCGGCTTCACCGTAACCGCGAAGAAATCAGATAAATCTTCTTTTGGATTTAACAAATCATATTGTGACACGTCATTATCAGGTTAGTCTGTATCGTGGTACACATGCAAGTGGAAGTGTCAGCTGAATCTTAATTTATTCTTCGTCGAATCACTATGTGACACCTGTCATATTACGTTTTAATTACTTGCTTTGCTGTTTAGCAGGGGGTTAATAATAATTTAATAATGACTGGTTTAAAAAAATAATTAAACGTCAGGAGCATATACGTTCGGACATAAAACGGTGTTTAGATTGGGCTTGATGGGCCCTGTTTCCGAACACGTGCCAGGCTTGAGTGTGAATGCTCAATATTGAGTAACAGAAAGGTAAGGCGTGTGACCTGGACTAAAAAACAAGCATTAACAAATCTGGCTGGCCCAATAGAAAACTAGCAGCATTATCAATCAATTTCAATACCATATTTTTATTTATCAAACCAAATCCAAAACTTCTATGCTCTTCATCATATAATATCCACTAGTTGAAATGGAAAATGGTATTTACATGACTTTAAATACATGATTCAGCTTAAATGATAAGTATATTGGTTTGTATGCTTAAGGCTTCAGAATATACGGAGAATACAATTATACAAATTTAACCTTAGTGGTGAGGATATATATTATACATATGGGAGTCATGGGACATGGCTTATGGACTTTTATGTTCAAAGTAAGAGATTGTGGTCAGCAAAAACATTTTGAAATAGAGGCATTCGTGATGTAACTAGATATCATATGGTTTGATCTAGTGGTATCAGTTTAAAAATAATTGCAATTTGACTTCCATATGACTCATCACGCTTTGCCAAAAAAAATTGCCTGATCACGATGACTTCTTCAATAACTTTGTATTTGATATAGTTCTTTGTAGCTATAGACTATTATAGTGTCATTAGCTTAACCTCATGTGACCAATATCCAACCGGTTATTTCGAGTATTGGTTCATATTTGGATACGCACGAATTCCAGGTAGTGCCTATGGGATACGATCAGGTCGACTTACACACGAGTAATTATTAGATGCCTTAAAATTGCGCGAAAAATAGATTTATATCTTAAAACTACAAAGATAACTTATTATTTATATTTTATAAATTTTTATGTGAAAATTCTTATATATAATATATTCATTAGTAATAAATCAATCTTAAAATTCATTCAATCATAAGAATTATCTTTTTATTTTAAATATTTTTTTTTAGATTTTGAATAATTCGAACTTTTATTAATTTTAATTATTTATCTAATAAGAATAATATAAATTCATTTTTATTAATTTATATATTTTATAATTAATAAATCAATCTTAGAATTCATTCAATTATATAAAATTAATAATTTTACTTGATTAATATTTAGTTATGTGTTATATAAAATTAATAATTTTACTTGATTAATATTTAGTTATGTGTTTTTCTTTTTTAATTTGATATATTTATTAAAACCATTTTTTTTTGGATAACAACACAATATATATCAGTATTATTTTTTTATTTTAAATAACTTTAGATTTTAGATAATTCTTACTATTAAATTTTATCATTTATCTGATAAATTTTATTCTTTCTCTGCATTCAGAATACTTAGACTAGTTTATTCTCCATATAATCAGCCAAAAAGATTTCTCTGGCTGATGTGGGCGTTGTGGGAGACCTGAGTAATGATGAAGGGAACAAGGCATCTGCTGCTGCTTACTACTCAGGGTGGTCTATGGGTGCAGGATCCGGGCTAGGTAAAACCAGACTCGACAGAGCACAGCAGCAGCAACAACAACAAGCACTTGAAATCTCAGATGATTTCTTCTCCAGCTTCAGTAACCAAAGGTACTAATCTGGAGGCTTTAATCAGTGAATACGTCTGTGATATGGTTCAGATGAAAAAAGTTTGATTCTACATTCATATTGAAAAATATATCTGTTTTATTTTATCTTAATGGGTATGTTATTCTTACACCTTGATGTCATTGTTGTCATGGCATTTACTTTGGGTCTAAGATAAGATGAGAATTATCTTAATGGGTTTTGAGAAGAGAGTATTATCCAAAGTATATGTTTCTCGTCCGGGCCTTACTGAGAATTTATTGGCATATTTGTCCATTTATTTTCCCATTCATGATTTCATATGATAATGAATCATATCGCCACAAAATCTTTTTCATTCATTATTGGATTTCGAACTCAAATCTCTAACAATTAAAAAAACATTAATTCACACAATTCTAAAGATTTTATAAAATCCTCAAACATTTAAAGGAAGTAAAACAAAAAAAAATTAACACATGATCTGATTCCGATATTTCCCAAAGACTACGCGAGAACCGACCAAGCGGTCAGCCAGAAAAAGAAACCGTTCACTTTACTTTTCAAAGTTAGTCTTCTCGATTCATCATCTCTCTCCCTCCATCTCCAACCTTCGAGATCGCTTCGTAAGTTCTCACTTCTCAGTATCTTCCTGTAATCTTCACACCTTTTGATCCTTGTAAGCTCGACACGTGGATTATCCTCCGCTTTCACTTAGTTTCCTCAAGTAGTAACTAGCTCCGGATCCGCTTACGTTCTCAGATCATCTCTCTGACGGTCGCGAAGCTGATTCACTTCTCCGAGCTCCGATCTGCTCTTCCGGTGAAGAGATATCCATCGAATCAACTAGAAATACTACTTTCTTTGGAGATTCATTGTGCTGTGGATCGATTTCGTTGGTTTAGATTTGAAAACTTAGCCGAATCTGCTTTTGCGGATGAACTAAAAGTAATCAAGCTTGCTTCAGAGACTTCTTGATTAGAGATGAGTTCACAAGTAAATTAGGATCTTACGACTACATCATTGACTTAGGTTGTTTAGATTGAGACTAGGCCATTGATATAAAGTCTCTTGATAGTGTTTAAGGATGCAGACTAGGGTTATACAAATGGAAGATGGAAAAGAGAACGGAATCTTGGTTAGAACAGGGAAGTCTAAGCCGTTTCCGGCTAAGCTACTTCTTATACTAGGGCTGTTTCTCGCGTTTGCTCTTACTGTATTCATCATTAGTGTATCTACAATCAAGTATACTGGACTACAAAGCGTAGTAACCACGGTCACTTCTAGCTTTGTGACGTGCCGTGAGGACGAGCCTGAGAGTTTAAGTAAATGGATACAGCCTCCTTCTGTTTTGATGCATAATATGAGTGATGAAGAGCTTCTTTGGCGTGCTTCTTTCTGGCCTCGGAGGAGGGAGTATCCGTTTAATAGGGTTCCGAAGATTGCGTTTATGTTCTTGACTAAAGGTCCCTTGCCGCTTGCTTTGCTTTGGGAGAGGTTTTTGAAGGGTCATAAGGGGCTTTACTCGGTTTACATTCACCCGCACCCGTCTTTTACTTCCAAGTTTCCAGCTACTTCTGTTTTTCACCGGAGGCAGATACCGAGTCAGGTCTGGTTCTTCTGACCCTCTTTATGTTTTGGGGATAGCATTTACATTTAGTATCCATGTAGTCATTCTTATTGAAGTATAACTGTTTTATTGAGTGATAAGTTGGGGTTACCAATCACATAAAGTATCAGAAACTATGGCACTCATGAATCAGACTTGGTTTCTATTTATGGTTTATGTTTAAACAGTTCCGTCTGATTACTTCTAGGCTAGTTGGTTCAGTATTTGTTCTGATTGTAAAATTTGGATGTCTGCGCCAATGCTCAGGTTGCAGAATGGGGGAGAATGACAATGTGCGATGCAGAGAAGCGGCTTCTCGCCAATGCTATGCTCGATATCTCCAACGAATGGTTTATTCTCGTCTCAGAGTCATGCATTCCACTCTTCAACTTCACGACAATCTACAGCTACTTAAGCCGATCAAAACACAGCTTCATGGGTGCTTTTGATGACCCTGGACCATTCGGGCGCGGCCGCTACAACGACAACATGGAACCTGAAGTGCCCATCACCAAATGGCGAAAAGGTTCTCAATGGTTTGAGATCAACCGAGAACTCGCAGCTACCATTGTCAAAGACACATTGTATCACCCGAAGTTCAAAGAGTTTTGTAGGCCTGCTTGCTACGTGGACGAGCATTATTTCCCAACGATGTTGACAATTGAGAAACCAATGGCGCTGGCTAACCGGAGCTTGACGTGGGTGGACTGGTCTAGAGGCGGCCCCCACCCAGCTACGTTTGGGCGATCCGACATTACGGAGAAGTTCTTTGAAAAGATCTTGGATGGAAAGAAGTGCACTTACAACGGGCGTAACACTTCCATGTGTTATCTCTTTGCAAGGAAGTTTGCTCCAAGTGCTTTAGAACCTTTGCTTCACATAGCTCCCAAGATTCTGGGATTTTGAGATAGAGAGGAGTGTCTCTCAACCTCTTGAAACCAAATACAGATAATGAAATGGATGCGATATGGATTCTGTCCAAGAATTTACTCCGATATTGTTTTATTTTGTTTGTTTATTATATGCTAGCTTGGAGGAAAATGAGATATTAGAAGAGATTACGTTGCACACCAGGATCCACACACATGCTTGTAGCCTTATCTTTATACCTCAAAAGAAAAGTTATGAATAGAACAATGTGGGTTCCTAAGGTTTCACATGCGTGATGCCTTCAACCTGATAGGAAAACATTAAGATGCGGTCATGCACATTCCTGCTGAATCAATTCGAGGTTCTGAGACAGTGATATGTTTGAACCAAATTAACTAACGTATGGTAGGTTTCTCGAAAGTCCTCGTGAGTCGTCTCTAACTCGTTTTCTTTTTGATTCTTAGAAGTTGGTACAACTAAATTGCTTACCGACCAAGTTTTTTTGCTTTGAATGGGAACAGAAGACAGACAGGTGTAAACAGACTTTTACAACTGTTGGAAACTTCTCGAATCCCTCAAGAGCCTGCCTACTTCTACCATATGTCTTTTATTAGGGATATATATCCCACATCGGGTATTCAATGGGACATTAAGTAATATATAAAAGGTTAGGGCCAATCCACTTAGTACCAATTGGTTTTAAGTTGGAAGCCCATAATAAAACCCGAATCTAACATGGTATCAGAGCCCAGATCCTTACCCTAAACCCCTAATTAATATTGACCCTATCCGACCGGGTATAAAGGTCGTGTTTAACCTTCCGACTAGGTATAATTGTCGTATTTGACTCGCTCGACCGAGTATAAATGTCTTAAAGTTCCGAGATTTCTGGCCGATAAGAGTCATCATCTCGAGGAGGGGTATTAGGGATATATATCCCACATCGGGTATTCAATGGGACATTAAGTAATATATAAAAGGTTAGGGCCAATCCACTTAGTATCAATTGGTTTTAAGTTGGAAACCCATAATAAAACCCGAATCTAACATCTTTCTTATTGTTTTTATAAAAAAAAATCAATAAAGTTGATTCTGTATGGCAATTCATGAAAGTAGTTTAAAAGGTTGTCATAAGGCTAATGTTATTTTATTGGAATAAAGAACGAATATACTAGTAATGGCATTATTTATTTGTTACTGTTTACCACTATGTTTACTAGAATGAAAAAGTTCCACAATGTTCACCAAATTATCAAAATGTTCCATCCAAACAACTCTTTCGAATTTTAAGTTATACACTTATACACATAGTTGTAAATTTCTGTTTTTAGTTTAACAGAATGGTATTTTAGTCATGAACATTCATTAATAGTATCATAATAAATAAAAGCAAACTAAGTATGTATTAGTCAGTAATGGAAAAAAAGAAAGTAAAATATACCCATCAGTTGATTCAGTTATAACTTCTAACTTCTAAGTCTTGGAAACCAACATTTGTTTGTTTACCAAACAGAATAACAAGAATTCCATTAAAGTAATGAAAAATCAACATTACTTGGAGTAATTAAGCACTGGCCTATGCTTTTCTACACATGTCTACGTATTTTAAAAGCTCTTTAGCATTATTAGCCGTTACACCACCATCTCATGTGGACCAAATCTGCACATCTTGGCCGTTTCCTTCACGGAACCGCGTGAGCTGTAAAAAAATAGACAGCTCATCATATTCTCCACGCGCCAAACTAACCATCTCACCGACCGTTGTGCTTTTTAGGTTTGCGAGTTAGATGCACGCGCCTCGGTTAGCGTCCAAGAAAGATTGCAGAATAAATATCTTTCGAACGGCGCCGTAACGGAGAGATAGCCTGTCGAGATCTCAGTGGACACGCGTCGGAATATCATCCGTCAAAGAACATGATTCGCGGGACCCGCAGGTGGTCCAGCTGTAATTGCAAGGATTCTAAACCGGTCAGCTAAACCGGGCAGCTCTCAATAAACCTCTTTATAAACGCTTCATCGCATTGAATCTCAAATACTGTGAAAAAAAACTTTCTAATCTTCAAAGCATTTTCGAATCATCAACCAAAAAACCCTAGCTTCTTACTCTTTGCTCTCTCTTCTCTCTTTAACACAAATGGCGATCTCTAAGGCTTCCGTTGTTGCTCTCGTCGCGGTGATTGTCTCCGTCGTAGCTACCGTCGCTTCTGCTCAGGTTGAGGCTCCAGCTCCAAGTCCTACTTCCGGATCTGGTGCTTTCTCGCCGTCGATCGTGTCAGCTGGTGTTGCAGCCGTGGCTGCTCTTGTTTTCGGGTCTGCTCTTCGGATCTAAGTCCTTTGTGATGGAGATTCGTATGTTTTTTGAAAAATTTGATCGGGTATAGCATTATTTATGATGTTTCGTGTGTATTCCGGAGCTATAGATCTCTCTCTCTTTCTATTTTCTATATCTTACCTTCATATCTGTATGATGGTATAATATCTCTTTAGAGTGTTGTGGTTTGTGTGTGTGTTTCTAGACGATGATTAGTATGCGATGTGGTTTTTGATATTTATATGATTCTATTTATTTATAGATCGGTTGTTTCTCAAGAGTTACAGTTAACCACATTATTAACAACAGCGTTCAAAATTAAATCATTTAAGCTCAAAGTTAATTGGAAACTGAATTTCTAAAGTAAATCTATGAAAAGAGTAAATCGAAAGCAGTATTTATAAAAGTTAAATACATATATCATTCTACAAAAAAAAAAACCAATGAAGTAGGTGTTGAATTTTTTCTTCGCTCAAATATTGCGTGGCTCAATATTGCGACCCAACAGCATATGGCTTTCTTTAACTAAACCGAAGTAGTATCATAAGGCATGTTTATTTACGGGATCTTTTTAAGTTGGGGTTCTTAACTTAAATTAACTCGATTTTTAATTTTTTTTCATTTTTTTTTTGTTAAGAGACGGTTTTTAAATCTCTTATTTAAGATACGTCTCTTAAATTTTCTTAGTTAAAAGTTAAGAACCGGTTCTTAAAAAAGTTAAGAATTCATACTAAGAGACTCCCAATAAATACGCCCCCTCCACATTGTTTTTAAAATTGCAGTCGTGTATACAAAGAGGTCCCTGAAGGAGGTTCAATTTCTATTATCACGGATTCACGATTCAGGCATTATTCTTTCATTCTTTAGCTTCAATGACGTGTTTTTCTTCTCAATTCACAAACGGCATGTTGTTAACGAATTTTCTTAATGAATCACAGTTATGGTGGAAATTGATAAAAAAAAATAATAGTGGGAAATTTATTTGATGATAAGGAAAGTTGAGGACTTTTTTTCCTGGCAGAAATTAAAAGTTGAAGCGTTTTTTAGACGTTGAGAAGAATAATCAACTGTTGATTAGTATCAAAGCATTTATTTTACATTGTAACGTGTTTATGAAATTGTGATATATGTGTGATTCTGCACCATAATCAATAGTCCTCTCTCTAATCAATTTTCCACGCTGTCCCACCCGAATTCTCCTAACCTGGCTCCACGCATTTTTTTATGCCATTAATCGCAAATTAAATGCAAAATTTCTAATGTTCACAATGATTCACCGTTTGGTTTTTAGGTTTAATTGAATGTATTTGCCACATGATTGGTGCCTTTATTTTTGTAGGTCACCCCTGGTTGTTATTTTCAAACAAAAAAAAAATCATTCCTCTGAAATAAAGAAAACACATTCCATCAACAAAAAGAAAAAAAAGAGTCGTTATGTTAAACGGTGAGAGACTAAGAGTCGTGGGTCTTTGAAATCATCTTTGACTGCTAACCTAATCAATGCTGAAGCCCCGGAAAGAACAAAAAAGTATGGAAAAAATGACAAGGCGACATGCAATGATGCAAAAGAGTCACATGGATAATGGGTTTTTTGAGTGTTTTGCAAAAACCGGATGATTAGTTACTTCAAACACATTGTTCTATAGAGTTTGTTTTTTTCTAGTTTGATTAAAGTAAAGTTATAGTTTTATCTAAAACTTAGCAAGATTCAGTTTTTTTTTCATGGCAATGCTCCAGATGATTTTTCTTTGTTGACAAAGGTTTCTCTTTGGTTAATACTCCCCATCAGATTGGTATATAAAAGGATGCTATTTCCATTAATTTGGAGACAATTTCATTAAATCTTTTGCTATTATCTCTCTCAAAAGATATGAGACATAGAAAAACATGTTTATTCTTGAATTTAAGTTGATCAGACTATGATTTAACACATCAAAAACCCAAGAAAAACAGCAAGATAAAATAAAGGGGTTTATTTGATGTAAGCTTAAAACATCAGGGGGTGAATATGCAAATTACCAATAAAGAAAACGAGGAAGGAACCCTGTTGTAGGAGGAAGCAAAGGGTTTTAGGCTCAAACTCCGCAAGTCTCTGGGCAAAACTTTCAAAGCCAACAGATTTGGTTATTTAAGGACACTAGATCAGAGTCCTTCCTCTTGTCGGAGAAATGCAATCGTTTCGTAGCAGTACAAGGTTGCTTCAGAGGAACCGTTTCTCCATCTCCAAAACTCTTCGTTTCACTTCTTCTTCTCCAAGCTGGTCTGAAAATGAATCGAGGAGGCTAGGAGGATTTGATTCTTTCCGTTCCACCAGAGCTTCTGATTCACCAGCGAAGTATCTCATTAGCTCGCTGACAAAGGCGGTTTCGTTCTCTTCCGCAGTACCTGTAAGCTAGCCAATCTTAGCTTATTAATATATACTTCTCGGATTGTAGAAATGTAGATGATGATTAGTTGCCAATAGAGGTAGGTCTCGTTCCAAATTGGTTTGAAATTGCCAATGTAGATATAGTTCCAAGCTAAGCTAAGCTTTATGTTTTGACAAAGTTTTGTGCTTTATAGATTTTCGACATGTTTGGATCACAATGATATCTAGATTAGGTTTTGAGACACTCTCTGGTGATTGACATTATATTTCTCAGAGACAAAACTTTACGTATGCATCGAGGTGCTTTTCCACCATTGGAGATTCTGTTCAATCTACTCCTCAAGGATTCTCTGTGTCAGCTCCTGATGTGCCTCCGAGAATCAAGTTCAAGCGGCTTGATAAAACCGCCAAACATATCATGCAGGTACAACTGTACAAGTCAATCTTTGACGATTGGTCATTGATAAATGAATCACTGTCATGCTTAAGAAAGTGGCAATGTTCTGCAGATTGTAGACAAGGAGGCGGTTGAGGAAGTTAGAAATGGCAGGGAGATACCGGAGATAAGGCCTGGTTACATTGTGCAGCTTAAAGTGGTAAACACTATTGAGAATAGGATCGAAAATAGCCTTTTAAACATCTTCGAAAGCTTAAACCTTTCCTAGAATTTGTTTCATTTAACTTTGTTACATTTCACTTGTTTGAAACAGGAAGTGCCTGAGAACAAGAGGCGTGTTTCAATAGTAAAAGGGATTGTGATAGCAAGACGTAACGCTGGTCTTAACTCTACGTTTAGGATTAGAAGGCTTGTGGCTGGAGTAGGAGTCGAATCCATGTTCCCTTTGTAAGTAGTTTTAAACCTTTTACCCTCTCTCGTTTGTACTAACGGCAAAGATGCATTACATCCTTAGAGCCTCATAGCATGCTGATATGTGAGTTGGGGACAGGTATTCGCCAAACCTGAGGGAGATTAAAGTGTTGGACAAGAAGAGAGTAAGAAGAGCAAAACTTTATTACCTCAGGGACAAGATGAATGCTCTCAAGAAGCATTAGAGCAACTTAATAATCAATCAATCATATAAACAGGGTAGTCTACTCCCTTAAACAAAAGTCTTGAGGGTTTTCTTTTTGGTGACGGTTTGGCGTTTACTTCACATAATCACATTGTGAACCGTGTATTTGAATAATGATGGATCTCTTGCCTCGTCTATGCTTAAGTTACAGTCACACATACACGGTTTTAACAAGAGTAGCAATCTATAATTCATAACGGGTAGATATAACAAAAGGAACTCACTCAGACAACACAACTTTATGTTTATTTAAGTTTCCACAAAACAAACTTAGAAACACACACTCCTTTACATGGCATCTCCACCACAAAGAAATATGCTTTTGAAACGTCCACGTTTTATTAGCCCCAAACTTTGGTAAAAGAATTGTCTTGAGAAAACCTCTTCAACATAGGAAGAAGGATTTGATTCTTTTCAACTTGATCACTTGTTCCACCAATGCAAGAAATCCTTGCGCCTGTTGATTTTCTTCTGAAGCTGGAGGAGTCCATAGAGCAGAGCCTCAGCTGTTGGAGGGCACCCTGGGACGTAAATGTCCACTGGCACGATTCTGTCACACCCTCGAACCACAGAGTAGGAGTAGTGATAGTATCCACCTCCGTTGGCACAGCTTCCCATTGATATCACCCACCTTGGCTCTGGCATTTGGTCATAAACCCTGTCATTGTTTCCAAATATTAGAAGACTTAGAACACTAGCAAACAGGATAAACAAGAACAGACGCATTTTAAAACATTTGAAGTGATCCACATAGACAATCCAAGATTGATTTTGTGGGTAATTTGAAGAGTGGTTTTTTGAACTTATACCCAAAAATGCTAGATCAATCACCAATAGTTTTGCTGAGCACAAGAGTTAATCTAGACCAACAACTTATAAAGCTAATCATTCATCTCTCAAAACGCATATAAATTTTCTAGTCTCAGTGGTTAATGTTTGGTTCCCTGTCGCCCAAATATTGACCAGCGACAGTTTCAAAAGTAAAAGCTCAGAACTTCCAAAAACCATAGACATACATTTCTTAATAAGATTCTCATTTAAAGAAGATAAGAAGTGCAGTTGAATGAAGGCTTCATATCATTAAACAAATAAAAATAAGGAATCATATTAAGTGTGTCAGGTGTCGATTTGTCATAGCAACACACATTGCAATAAGATGGAAACTAGGTCTCAAAGACAACAAAGAAAAGCCCCCCAAGCAAGATACTAAACAGTCAGCAGAAGGAGCTATAAATCAGGTCAAACAAAACATAATAACAATGAATCTCCAAGCTCTGATTAGTAAGGCAAAATGAATTCGAATACAAACCGTATGGCTCAGGTCAGTCTTATATTCATACAAAAGCTCTAATTTTGACAATGACCCAGCAAAACAATCCGAATACTATCAACCCTAAATCAAAATCCCCAATTCCAAACAAAAAAACTCCAATTACAATCTCATGAAACCCTAACTTGAGGCTTCTATCAAGCGGAGAGTCTACTCGAGATCCGAGAATATATCATTGTATAGGAAATCGAGAGAGATTTTAGAGAGGCGTACTTGCGAAGAGCAGGAGCCATCTTGTTAGTAAGCGTCCCAGCGACAATCATACAGTCTGATTGGCGAGGACTCGGCCTGAAGATGATTCCAAATCGGTCCAGATCGTAGCGAGCTGCACCTGTATGCATCATCTCCACGGCGCAGCAGGCGAGCCCGAAGGTCATAGGCCAGATCGATCCCCTACGAGCCCAATTCATCAGATCATCAACCTTAGAGATCACAAACTCAGCCGTCTTAGAGAGACCCGGCGGAGGGGCTGAGGTCGAAGGAGGACCTGGTCTGGTGTATGAAGTCGGTGTTGTCGAGGGGGAGAGAGCGGGAAGGGATGTGTGGAGGTGAGAGACGGCGGCACGGTGAGATTGGAGGAGGAGAGGGAGGCGCGTGGCGGCGTTGCGCGTAATCATGGCCATTTTGATTGTATTGTCTCTTTGAGTTTTTTTTTTCCTTCTCCTCTCGTCGTGGAGTTGTGATAACCAGGCGAGTCTTATAACATTTACTAAAATCAGGTGTATAACTATCTTATTATTATATACAGCCCAATCTAGTATTTATCGTGTTTTCACAACTTTTATACGATTCTGCTATTTTTTTTCTACAAATCTAATATATTAATGTTATAAATTTTATAATATACGAACACAATTTCAGTATAACCATTGATCTAAACATATGAACTTTGATGCAAAAGTTAATTTTAACCATGTTTTTCTACATAAATTTTATAGGTTAAGAAATAACATATATGTCCTTTTAATCAAGAAGTTTTCGATTCAATAATTTTTTTGAATTAAGACCATTAGACTAAATATATTCCTAGTTCATTGCCAATATAGTAAAAGTTATCTTGTTTTGGATAGGGATAGTCGTTAGGTTACAGTTACACATTCAAATTTAATTTTGAATTTATTCTATTTCAAAATTTTGAATTATAAAAAAAAATCGAATTATATAATATATAAATTTAAATAATGTATGTTAAAATATTTAAATTTAACATAAAAAATATTTGGTTTAAATATCTAGATATAAAATTAATAGATATTTTAATTACTTTTGATTTTTTAAATATTATTTAATTAGTTTAGATAATTACGTTTTATTATTTGTATATATTTTAAGTATTTTGTATATACTTTTAAATATTTAATTGAAAAATAATTAATATATTAAATTATTTATTAATTTGGATATCCAAAATATTTCGGTTTAAATTGAATTTTGATTTCGAAATTTTAGATATCAAAGTTTTCAATCGGTTCAGATATTTAACTAATTCAATTCAGATTAATATTATTTTTTTTGGATTCAGGTTTTTGTCCAGCTTTAGTTTTAGATGATACATATGATAGAAATATTGTTATCTTGCTAATTTTTCTAAAATGATAAACTTAACTATATAATTTTTTAATTAGAGAATATTTTCTGAGGTTAAGAGCTAAAATGCGTATGTTTTGAGAGTAAACTCAATTTGAAATTGTTAAAAATACACACATTACCCCCTTTCGATTCCCTCTCTTTATTCGTCTCTTTTGCTTTAAATTTCAAAAGCTCTTTTTCTTCTATTTTCCTTCAAAATTCCCCAAATTCAAACTCCTTTCTCCCTCACCGTTAACGGAAAAAAATGCAACCTCCGATCCTTAACCCTACCCCTCACCGGAATCACCTCGAGTCTCTAAAACCGCTTCTCAACGACTCAACCAAGCAGTTCCTGCTACAATACCGAACCGGCCGAACCGATTTCTCCGATTTCGAATCCATCTTCACTCGTCTCCTCCAGGATCATCCCGATCCACCTCTCGAGCTCCCCTGGTTCTACTCCGCCGTCGTCTTCCACTCCTCCAAGCTCGATTTCGACGACGATTACGTTAAGTTAACCAGGAGCTTGTTCCAGATGCTGGTCACTCTCTCCGAGTCTTTCTCCGGCGCAAAGAGGGTAGCTATGTTGTCTCCTCTCGTTTACTATTTGATTCGGTTAGTTAGGACTAGGAAGGGAGACGTTTTGGAGTTGTTAGATGGGATAGTTAGCTACGTTAGTGTGTATTGTGTTGATGAACAAGGAGGTGGTGGTGGTGGTGGTGAAGATGGTTTGTTGATGGTGACTGGGTTTAGTTTCGCTGATTTGAGTCGTGTTTGGGTTGTGGATGAAGTGGGAGAGAAGAGTTGTGGCGGTGTGGATGATTGTTTGGAGATGTTCATGCCTTTTGTTGGTGAGAGATTGCGTAGAGAGGTTGGTTCTGAGTCTTGTAGCGTTGGGTGCTTAGCTGGAATCGTAGCTTCTCAACTTCTTTTGCTCAGTTTGTGCTTGAGATTTGATTCGGAGTTGCGAAAAGATCTGCGAGAATCTGTGCTTGAGATGATCTCTGGGTTCCAGAGTTGCTACTTCTTTGGTGAGTCTCTGAATCCTTTATTTTAAGCTTATTTTTGGTTTATATGGAGAGTTCTTGTAGTCTTGAATTTACAGGGAAGACAGATGATTGAGTAGATGTGTTTAAGTTTCTCCAGAGATATCTCAACTTATTTGGTTTTCAAAATTATGTGGTGTTTTCTTGATCTTGTCACAGATGGCATTCTCAAGATGCTTCTGGTGGAGCCATATCTGCATCTGACTCCAATACTGGTAGGTTCTTTAGCTAAACAGTGTTTCTACTCTTCTCTCGTGACATGAGAGTTTCAAAGTAGTGTTCTTCGTTTATAAAATGTATGGAGTTGTTTTGTTGAATCATATTTGTTTATGGAAGGCTGTTGTTGCTGTATTGAATCATACTGTGTGTAACAAAGAACTGAGTTTATGTTTTCATGGGAACGCTATTCCAGGGTCCAGAAGACGAAGCTACTTTAACGGAAACCATAACAGAAGCTGTGATTGAATCGGCGGAGAAGCTATTCCTCAACCCTGGAAGTGGAACTTCACAAAAACGTTTACACTTGAAGAACATTGCTATCAACTGGTTGTTCCTTTGTGCCAAGGCTTATATTAGGTATGCCTATAGTTATTGGCTACTAAAAGTAGCTGCTTTCGGTTACTTGACTGTTTTGCTTGATACTCCAATCGATCACACAGGAAAACTGAAGATCAAGAGGAAACCAGCAGGTACATGAACATGTTCTCCAATTCACGTATACCCTATCACTTGGTTAACTTGGTGATCAGTCAAGGTGAAGTGATTAGAGATGTGGACACACTGCTAAACTCTACGCCTGTATCCTTCATCGGTAAATTGCTTCCTTTATCTCTACGATATAGGTCATGTTGTTGACTGTTTTTCTCGAGTCATTTGTTACACAGAAATTTCCCATCTGTCCGTTGGAGCTTTTATGTCTCTCTTGAATAACCCATTGTGCAAAATCTGATCTCCAGAATGGCTTGTATCACTTGAAGAGCAAGGAGTAAAGGTTTTTGACTGTGACCATTCCACGAATTACGCCAAAACTGTGATACACTGGTCAAGACCAGATCTCAGCCTCGAAGCAACATTGATAAAGAAACAAGAGGAGGTTGATCAAGATGCAGACATGTCTGATGATCATCAAATTGTATCATCTATCTCAAGAAAACGTAAAGAAGAGAGGCTTGATAAGGAGGGAGAAACGAAAATGAAGCTCTTCAAACGTAGACACAACAACTTTCAAGAGAAGTCCAGATTGCAACCTTTTGTATTCTCGGATCGTTTGGTGAATGGAACTGAGGTTGGAGTTTCAGACATGGAGCTATGAGTGCTGAACCACCACTTGAAGTCAGCTTTAACATGAAACCCTACATATGGTAGAAATGCTGCGGAAGTAATAATTGTTGTCTAGAGATATTAGGATCTACTACTTAACCAAAAAAAAAACTACTATTGTGGATCTTTGTATCGTAAACTCTTGAAGTCCTTTACAGATCAGCAGTGTCTTTGAGTCGTCTACCATCTCCAGCATCTTCGCGTTTGGAAAATAATTATTATTTGATATGATAAATAATTTGATTACAACAAAAAAATGTCACAGTTTCTGGTATCGTGTTAAGAAATACTGATTGAATCTCTTTGTATCAGATTGCGAAAATCAGATTACAATCAAGGGGTAAAAAAAATCAAACAATACTAATTACAAGTGGAGGGCGGATCAGGAAGCAAACAATACATTTTTGTTGTCAAAATTGGTGGAGAAGGATGACATCACTTTTCTTCTTCTCCACAAATCTTTCTTCTCAGGAGTTGTGGGATTGGCGTGACATGAGTATCATCCTCTGTTTACCGCTTTCTGATCTTACTATTTCTCCTTTCTGCCCTAAACCATAACCATCTCTCTGTTATTTACTAACCTATTATTTACATAAACGATGAAAGAACTCTGGAGACCCAACTTACCTCTATAGAAGAGTCTGGAGGAAACCATCTTAACAGTACTCCAAGATGCACAATCGCTGGTATCACTTTGAAAACCAGAGGTGTTGTAACCTGCCCATACCAAACCAAACCAAACTCAGCTACTTGAAACACATATAAAGAGGAGGCCAAAACGATCTGATCATACCAGACTAAGAGCGGTTGTCCCCAGGAGAAGCAAATAGAGTTTCCCCTGATAATGTATATCAAAACTTTTAAGCTTCTTTCTTCAAAAACAACTTATAATCTTATCCTAACGAGAAGCAGTTGCTTTAGTTACCTCGATAAGGTGAAGGTTGGAGGCACGGCTAAGTAGTACAAAGGCAAACTCCCCTATCTGAGCCAGTGATATTCCAACCTGCATCAATTTGACTAGGGATGGTGAAGCAGGGAGACAATGGAAGCAAACATGATCACAAATTATAGTTTGAGACGGAATCTTTTACCAGCAGAGCTGTCTTGTTGCTGTATCCAAATCCCTTGACAACTGTTGTCACTATCGTTGTCTTTATGATGATTACTAGTATCACAGAGGCTAACAGTATATCCACATGGGTCCACAGAAAATGGACATTAATCAACATCCCAATGCTCGCTAGGAAAAGTGCAGCAAATAAATTACGGATGGGTTCGATCTGCAGCCAAAAATAGAAAGCATCTGATGAATTCTATGGACTCTTTAATTAGTTAACAACGGATGTGTCAATTTTTACTTCCTGGCCATCAAATTCCCCTTGCTACGAGAACCAGACTATGATCAAACTACACCAGTGACAACACTAAGAACAGTTCCGGTAGAAGAAAGAGATTCAAGCAGATGGAAATATTTTGGTTTCAATTAAACAGGGGAAACTGCAGTCTTTTTGGAAATACATGATCAGAACTTACTTGCTCCAATGTATGTTCAGCGAGATCCGTAGTTGATATCATGACCCCTGCGGCAAAAGAACCTAGTTCAAGACTTAATCCCAGCTTATCACTACACTGAAAACGTAAAAAGACCAGTCAAATAATAGTTCTCGCATTAAAAAATTATCAGAAGGAAATAACACATTATGTAAGGAAGAACATGAGGAAACGGAAGGCTAATAGGACTCACCCAGGCTACGAGCAGACAAAACGCAACAGCGGCTAACTGATAGAGTTCATTTGTCTGATAGATGAAAAAGACTTTAGGTTAACCTACAGCCTGGATTTCAATGGAACAGAAGATAGGGAAAATCATGAAACCTGTGATGATAAGCTGACCATTAACTTCAGCAACCAAGGAATACATGTCCGTGATAATATTGACAGAACAGCCAAAAACGAAAGCAACACAACCGCCCTAAATAAAAAAGAAGAAGAGAAAAGGAATTATTAACATCGATTCTTTAGAAAACGACTTGGGAGGAAAACTCTGATAGTCTTTCCTTACACTTTTGCCATTGACAACATTCCCTCAACAATGCCAGAATTTCCACCAAGAACTGGAAGCAAAGCAAACAACAAACCCACAGCACAGTCCTAGAAAAAGATGCTAAATCAAAACTCCAAATCATTTGAAAATCCAAGAAAGACAATGGACATAACATGTTGATGGGAAGTGCAATCAGATACCTGAAGAATAAGGGTTCCCATTGTAACTTGGCCATGAAGAGAATTAGTTGAATTTTTCTCCATGAGAAACTTCAGCACCTGTAGTTCATGACCAAAAAACCAAAAGTATCAAAAAGAGAGCTAATATAAATGGATACATAAAAATTATTTAGTACACTGAAAATACCACTGCAGTTGATGACATTGACAAAAATGCTCCTACAAATACCCCCTCCGAATGTTTACCACCACATAACTGCAAACATGACCCATTGAAAACATGTCACAGAGAGTAAAACTGGAAACGATTGAGGGTGTATACGTCTAATACAGTTGTTTAACTTTCAAGGACACGACAATTTACAGAGAAAAGTTAAAAATTAAAGCAGAGAAAATTTTCCCAAAACCACAGATAGAAAAATATAACGCACCGACACTGTGATTCCGCACAAGAACATAAAAAGAAGAATTTGAAGAAGGCCTCCAAGAACAGCAACTGATCGAACAACTCGAAGCTACATAGAAAGAGGAAAGGTGCCCACGAGCTTTTTATGTTAATATTTCAATTCAATATTAGGCAATCAAAGACGTTGATCTCACCTTAGCAGTGGAGAACTCCAGACCCAATGCAAAGAGCAAGAATACCACACCAAACTGGGCGACTGTTTCAACCTGCATAAATAACCATGTTAACATAAAAGCGCAAAAACAACGTATATGAATACATCATCTCCACGGAAGTCTAATGCTGAACTTAGACATTTGTAAGCCTAACTAACTTAAACATTCGAGACCTTAGAAGGAAACTGTCCAACACATAGCATACCTGGACCATCTCACTAATTAAGTTCAATCCTCCAGGCCCGATGATAGATCCTGCTAGCAAATATCCAGTTATCACCTGCATAAGCATAGAATGATTCACAATGAGAAGGCCAATACAACATACTGAAAACTAAATTCATAATGATAGAGACTACGAGTTAGCAAGAAAAACAAACCGGCTGTCCAGCACAAGCAAAGGCGATACCACCACAAGTTGCAGAAACAATGACAACCACCAGGTCTGATATCAGTCTACATAACATAAGAAGTACAAATCAGATGATTAATTCATAACTGTTTATCAAAGAATCATCCAGAACAGAAATTACTTTAAAAAACCAAAAATCTCACCTCAAGTCTAGCTGCAGTACTGGATATTTCGATTTGAAATTGGATATAATGAAGACATTGTCCTGTAACAACACCAAAATTGCCATGTAAAAACAAATACAACAATTCCAGTCTCTGTCTTTCTCTACCAAAACTTACTTTTCGATCAATCAGAGTGGGAGTGTCCTCAGCTCTATTATCATTGTCCAGGTTGAAAACATCATGGAGTTGAAACCGCCTAAGGATATTAGATAACGCTTAATAGATATTAAATATTAGAATATTATCCATATAAGGAAGTTTCAGAAAAGAATTGAGTAGTGTGTACTTGTCCTCTTTGGTCTCATTTTTCTTGGTTGTCTTCACTCTGGCTACAGTTTCCAGAACAGCCTGATCACCACAAGGTTTACAACAACCACGGTACAGATTCAGATTACTCAAATTATGCAACCAATGAGAGAAATAACCGAATCTAAAACAAGCCTTGACTACGACTCCAAACAAAATAGCTATACATGAGACATTGCATTATACCAACCTGCTGGCCAGCTACACTGTTGTTGAAGCTTCCAGGATCAGCCACTGCAATCAATATAACCACAAGATAAACACTATTTCGCCTTTCAAAAAGTAAAGAGTGATAAGACAAGATCTACTACACGCACTATCCGTTTCAGGAAACGAATCAGAAATTGAATCTCGTTATTCATGTATTCTCGATCAGGAAGAAGCATATACGCATTGGGAGATCGTGATCAATCTAAGAGCATACACACATTGTGAGATCGTGACCAATCTAAGTTTCAAATCGTCTATGGATCACGGATCCAGTTCAGGATCTATGCAACTCGTGAATCGGATGAACTGATCAAACACTAGTGGAGAAGCTTGTATATATACTACTAGTATCCATGGCTACTTCAACTACCTAGATTCACGGATAGAGATAGAAACACTACCTTCAGTCTGATCGCTTTCGTTGAACTCCTTCTCAAGAGCGCGATCGATGATGTCAGCGAAGCTACCTTCCTTGGGTTTACCAATAGAAGAAGCGTTGAGAGATGCGTCGGAGGAGTTGCCGACGGTTTCTTCTAACAGATCCGGATCAGGGAGAGCGCGGGAAGACGCGATGGAGAAGCAGAGGGAGAGTGAGAGTAAGAAGAAAGCGAGTTCAAAGGAGGAGAGCAAGGATCTTCTTCTTCTTCTTCCTTCTCCTTCCACCATGGCAGAACTGAATCTGGCTTGATTAAACCGGTACCGGTTTAAACACCGTCGCGGGTGGTTACGGGGAAAGGTTTAGTGAATCCACAGTGCGCAAGTGGAGAGAGTGAGATCGAGCGGGGAAATAGAGAAAGATTATATAATGAATGGTCAACAATTTAGTCCACATTATATACATGTAAAGATTGGCTTATTATATATACACATCGTATTATTTCAAAATTGATACTGTTTTGTGTTTCTTTTGTATAACACAAACTGCACCATGTGGCAGATGAATGATGTGTTACATTCGCTACACACATCTAAATTATTGGTTTCGATTAGGACAACACATCTTACATATTTTCAGTTTTTTTTTTCTTTTTGGAAATTGTCCACGCCATACTCAATGTGACTATTTTTAGGTTTTATAGTTTCAAACGTATAAATATTCTTTTTGACTAAAAACGTATAAATATTTCGATACTTTTAGATTTACACATTATTCTGTTTGTGGTTAAAGTTTCACACATTAGTTATTTATTTGTTTCAATATTGGTATACACGCGTAAACATCCACTTAGTCAACAAATCAAACTTAAATGAACAATTTATTTAGAATGATTTTTAAAAATTGAGTAAAATTCGGTTTACATTTTGTGAACTAGTTTAATTATTATCTCCCCTTAAATTCATGTTTTCCTTGTCGTTAATCACTCCAAAGATCGGCTTACATTTTGTGAACTAGTTTAATCATTCTATACTGGTAAATTCATGTTTCTTTTTGGTCGTCAAAGAATTCTCATTAAAGGCCCAAATATCATGGGCATAACACTGGTTTTTGAAACCCAATACTGATTCGTTACTATATAAAGCCCAATTCGTTAAAATTAATTATTTAAAAAACCGAACCGAAAAGATGAACCGGAAATTAAAGACACAAAGCATATACATACCGTTATGTTATTCGGGAGAGATGATCTTCATCAGGAATCAGATCAGATTATTCCCCACTCTCTTTCCGACAACCCTTCGTGTATACCTGTTTGACAAGAATGGCGGACAAACCAAGCAGAGGACTTGTATTGTACGGTGACGGCTTCGCTCGATCCGTGGACCCGTCGCATACTCACATCCATGCTCTCGCTTCCGTCGCTACTTGTGGCTTCTTGAGCCTTCCTCATGCACCTCCAGGTCTCTCTCTCACTTACTCTCAATAAATAAATTTGATTACTTTCGTTGATTCTTCAAACAGTCTCGATCGTCATCGCTAGTTTCGATCCTTGTATGGCTCTAGTGTTGATCATAATCGAAGAACCCTTTGATTCAGTTAGCCACTTACGATCCGTTGTAATAAAAGCTCTGAACTTTCCGACAAGAGTTGCGAGAGTGCATTTGTTTTTTTTTTTTCTTATTTCACTTGAGTTTTTATTTTCCCTTGAATTGAGAGGTGAACATAGAATCAATGATTTGAAAATCACTTCTATGCGTTGTTTTTGCTGTTCTGCTACTGGGTTTTCACTCTGGTGTGTTGGGTTCCATTACAGCAGAAACTGAGGACGAAAGGATAGTTCGAGAGTTCGCCCATTTGCTTGATTCATCAGAAGCTTATTCTATAACTGTGAGATCTATACTTCACTCTCTCATAAACATTATCTTTTATAATCAACGTTATGAGTCTTTATTTTTGATACATGTGTTTACACAGTTTTATTCAGACACTAGATGTTAACCAATTCATGATTTGTTTTTTGTTGTAACAGAGTGGATTAAAAGCTACGGGAAATGATAATAAAATCTCAACTTTGTCCGAAAGGTTTTACCTTTTTCTCTCATAGTACTCCTCAATGGCCGGTAACATCCACATGATGATGCTAGTTTTGACAGTTATGTCACTGCCACGGTGCAGGTTTATGGGACTCAAGGGTGCTTTAGTAACGTACAGTGCTTCTCTTGCTTCTTTCGGAAAACTGTTTGGCTTAGATGTATTACTACTCAATGAAATATGCCAGAAGAGTGATGATTCCTTTCCTTCTGATGCCACATCAACTGAATTACTGAGGCTTCTTGGATTTGAAGGAGGAAAGTGCTTGGATGTGAGCGTATATGACTCGGTTTTTGTGCATATCGGTGTTGATGAACATAAAGACGGGAACAACTTGGGAATGCTCGACTCTTTGGTTGGTAGTATTATGAGAATGGCTCAGCCTGGTTCAGAGATTGCTCCTCGCTTGCATCTGTCTGTTGTTCTTAGCTACGGTTCTGTCACGGACAAGGATGTCTCAGTTTTTCCTGTTAAGACTCCACAAGATGGTATTAACCCGGCGTTTCAAGGACTAGTCCCGCGTCAGAGCTACACCATGCGAGGTGAAAAGACACGAGATGATGTTCGGTAAAAGACTCACTATTTTGGTAGTCAAACCCATAAGAATCTGATTCAAGACTTTTCTGAAGTTATCGTTTCTTTTGTTTGGTCATTCTTGCAAACATACAGGGACTACTGCCCTATGTTGGTAGCTCAGTGGCAGGATGCAGTGACACGGAAAGACTTGGTTGATACATTATCTTTTGAAGCTCTGAAAAAGGTATGATTACTAACTTAATGCAAGTTCAATATATACAGCATGGCTTGTCTTAACCTTTTGTTTTCATCTTAGCTCTCTGGAAATCTAGTTATACCGGCTGATCGGTTCATCCACGAAGTTGCTTTCAAACTTTGGAAGGCCCCAAAATATGGAGCTTAAACAAAAACGGTATTTTTATTGTAATCAGCTAAGCCAGATGAATAACATGCTCTTCCACTGTTGGAGTTGATCGTGGATAGATCATAACTTTACATACAAGGGAAGAAAATTTTAACAAAGTTTATTTTTCTTCTAGTTTCTGCATCTTGTTTGCTATATATATATACTAAGGATAGTTGCATGGATTATATAAGATTATGGATCCTCTTTAACCTGATAATAGTTATTACCACCGATCCAAGACAATCTCAAATCATCTTCATAGAGCCTTTGGCCTTTATCATCCCTTGAGATCTTCCTAAGATATAAGTCTTTCTCTCTTCACCACCCAGATGCACTCTTCCTCATCCGGATTATAGCATTAAAAAAAAATTGGTTTAGGGATTCTATATAAACGGGAAGTGGTTTGTTTAAACAGCAAGCAACAGAAAATGGAAGTGGTTTTGGTCGGTTGTAAAATGATGTTTCTTTACCCTTTTCATCCTTTTCTTATCCAGTGTACACAGACAATAATATTCAGATTTTTTATGTCATTAGACCCTTAAACTCTTTATAGGCTATCATCTTGTGTCTTGTAATGATTAATTTATGTGTGTGAGGTTAGAAAATAAACCAGGAAAATAAATAAAATAAAAGAGAGAATTATAAATTATTCTGCAGTTAAAACTGTTTACAGGTTATTCTTTGTATACCAAGTTCTTAAAACTAATAAGAAAACAACATTTGAGATATATATATCTTCTCAACTTCTGATCTCCTCCATACTCAATAGGAAGAGAAACTTCCATTAAGCTTTTCAAAGCAGTCTCCCAAAGAGCAACTCTTCTCCTCTATGCCACCTTATAGCTTCTTTTTAGGGTGAGAGGGGGAGAGAGTTTATCTTTCGAAAGGATCTCCAGCCTCAGCAGGATACTCAGGTGCAGCTACAGCTGCATCAATCTTTTCCTTTAGATTGAATTTCTTGGCGATCATCGGCCTTACATCTTCTGCTCCTATTAAGCTTTCTAGAAACGGCAGCAAATGAAGGAGTTCTTTATCTGAAGGGTCATCAAACCAGCTCTCTATTGGCACCCCATTCTCCACTTGGAACCCAAATGCCTACAACATTGCACAACAAAGAATTAACCTGAGAGAAGATTCCTCACATATAAAATATATATTCCAATGAGACTATGCAGCAGCCTTGAGGTAGAGCTTTGGTATAATCTTAAACAAACTTCCTTTAATTAACCACAGACAAGATCTAAGGAATTCACTCACAGTAACTTTCATTATTGTATAGTCTTTCTTGCTACACTGAGAGATGTATCCAAGCATTACAAGTGATCGAAAGTATCCACCGGCTTTGGTTTAAAGCATAAGAAATGATCGATAAACAATATGTGTTAGGCTCTAGGGATGTTAAAGAGTATAATACCTGTGGGGAGTTATCAACGATGATAACACGAGATAGATCACGTCCAAGGACTGACAAATCCTTTAGGTAGTTACCGTCAAAGAATACACACGAGTCACGGTATACTCTATGTCGAAAGAGCTTCCTCTTAGGGTCAAGCACATTCAGAAGCTGCTCCGCATAGATACTTTGGCTAGCAGTAAATATAATGATCTCGAAAAGACCGGACACTCTCTCCATAAACTCTTTCAGGTGAGGACGGCACCGCACATACACCATATGCTCTTCTTCATTGAAATGTACAGGGAATGTGAAATCCACCTCACCACACGGTTCTAGACTAGAGTGCACAAGAGTTTCTGTGCAAACAAAAAACAGAAATTGATATATGTTACAGAGATAACAAAACAAACTCTTTTATGGAGCATCAAGTACTTTATGCTCTAAAACTTCTGCCACATGTTGTCTATGGTTACATCACATCTACATACTAAACTGGTGACAAAGATTGAGATATAAGAAACAAAAGAACAAGTGAAAGTAGCCTTACCATCGAGATCTAGGACAAGAGAGATAGGAGGGCAGCTTCTGGTCTGTTTAGGAAGCAAGACAGGCCTGAAAGTAGGGACAACAGAGGACAAGTTGGGCAAGTTCTTGATAAACAGATAAGGATCAAACTCATCGAACTCTTCATCCTCTTCATCCTCCACGTTGCATACAGAGGTTATCAGAGAAGCTTGGCCACGCTCATCGACACACTCCAGCTTCGAGCTCTTCATCGCTAGATAAATGGCAGAAACCGAATCCAAGTTACAATGTGAATCTAGAGCAAGCAAACGATCATAAGGGCTCTGTGCATCCAAATCGCGAGAAGAAGAAGAAGCAGAGCCATCGTCTTCCATTACAAAACCCTATTTAACATAATGCAATTACTCCAAGTAACAGTTTTTCCACATTGATACTCAACACACAGTTGCTTAAGAAGTACACATCTAAAATTAGAGTTGTTAAAGATCCAAACTTTGAGAGCTAGAGAGAGATTGTGTTTTAGCTTTTACCTTGTAGGAGAACTCTCTTTCACTTTGTAGCTACCGAGACGAGCCGGAGCTAGTTCAGATCAACAGCAGAAGCTAGCTCAAAAAAACACAACTGGATAAAACTGGAGAAAGAAAAAACAGATCTCGGATTAGAAGAGGAGCAAGCAAGCCCTAGATTTAAAAATTAAAACTTTGGAGCCCAAAATAAGCAAATTTTGAAATCTTCCCGCTCGCGGAAAGTGACAGAAAATCAATATTTTTAAATCTACAAAACCGAACCGGAAACCAAAACCCACGAAATCGAATTTTTCAGATAAATTTTCTATTTGTCTTTTGCGATTTTCTTACGAAACAGATGACAGTTCAATTTCTGTTGGAAAAACAAAGGTTTTGACTGAAAAGAAAAAACGATTCTTTTCCGCTTTTTCCGCAAAAAATCTCGGCAACGAAGCAAAAATTAAAATTTCTCCAACGAAGCTTCTAAACCCAGATTCTATCAGATAAAACTCGAGCTGAGAGAGAAGAAGATACGGAGAGGGAACCTAAAAAGCAAACCCTAGAGACAGTAAAACCGATCGGAAAAATCTGTACCTCCGATCAATATGGTTTCAGCTCTCTTCGTCTTCTCTCTCTATCTTAGCTATATATAATATATAAAGAGTACAATATTTTCTGTAAATTAATGAGAGACGATATAGTCTACTGTCTACAATTGATTAATATTTGCAATTTAATCCTCCCGTATTTTATATGTTCTTTTTAGTAGCTCTATATTTTTCAAATCACAAACAAAGCCCATGCATTCGATGAGTAGACCGGGAAAATGATTGATGACATCGCCAGTTAAAGTATAAGCATACGTTATAGGTTATTGAGGATATTAA
>CAJHQP010003776.1:0-63039 GCA_905132765.1 Moricandia arvensis | reverse complement strand
CCATCTCGCCACCCCGGTAACACTCTTACCTCCTTATCTTCTGATCATTTATCTATTTGCCTCTGAACATTTACTTCTGCCTGATGATTGACTATAACACAAACACAATGTAATGGTTTCTGTGCGTTTTTTTTTTGGTATTCAATGTTCTCGTTCGAACACTAATAGACATTTTTTTTTTTCTTTTTGTGTTCTTAGGTGGGTGAGATGAAACACAGCTTTGGTATAAAGACTTTTTCATCGTGCTCAAATTTTCTTCCTCGTGTAGAATTTTCGTAAATCATATCGTAGAACCATATATGTGTGTATATATATAAACATCTGCAGTACAGACTTTTCCAACAGTAGTTCGTGTTGATCAACGCATGTATATGGAAGCTGCCTTATATTATTTTATTGTTTTTATAGAATTTTATCAAAAAAAAGAAAAAGAATCAACAAATTATACTATTTTTTATAACTGGTCAAATTATTAATTATATCAACATATAATATTTATTATATTACATATGAAAATTAATTATATGTAGCATATGAGAAGATGATGAATGAACATCTTAACGAATAGCGATCCATTATAACACTTAGATCGACTGATATAAGAACAGGAGGAGACTTATATCTCTATGTGCCTATGGTGGTAACAAAATGGACATAAAAAATTGAAGAAGAAGAATATGAGGAAACATATATCCCTATGTAGGTCTATCTGCAGAAGGTTTATATACACATGTTTTTATGGGAGGGCTTAAGTTTCATCACAAGTGTTGTAGGACATCCAGTGAGGCTTCAGAAACTGCATCTTGTGCAAACTTTAATGTAGCTAAGGTGTTTGTCAACGTGGATGTTAGTAAAGAGTTGCCAAAGAAAATCAAATTCTCAAAGAATGGGAAAGAGATTGTGGTTGAATTTGTCTTTCCTTGGTTTCCATTATGGTGCACTCTCTGTGAAAAGTAGGGGCCCCTTTGATCTTGGTTTGTTATTAGGTTAAACTCTTCTATATTCGGAGATATGAAAAAATTCGCTTTAGTGGAAAACTGTCCAGAGGCAGAAGTCGAGCATGCATTTGAACCTGAATTTCTTTTGGCAGGAATATGAAGACCGGCGTCCTGCTCAAGAACTGGAGTAGTTCTTTGGTGAGTTATTTTTCACCAACACAGCCGATGACGAGAAGCTGTATATTGTAAGGAATATTTCATTTTCTCTATTATATGATCTTATAGTTATCCGTTTTTATTGGAATATTGATATTCCTTAATATATTTGGTGACCAATGAAATTGGAAATAAAAGAGTAATTCCTAATTTATCTCTACTTTGATGGACAGTTAAGATTAATCTAAAGGAAACACTAAAGAGAAATTAGGTCCTCTCTCCACCTATAAATACATATCTTTAGATCATCATAAAGATATTTTGAAAGCAACACATAAAGTTATAGGCGAGGCGAGAGAAACCTATAAGTTTCTAAGAAGAGATTAAGTTGTTCGTCTTCCATTCATGATTCAATCCATTCAGAAAGATCTCTCAGGCACAATGAATGCAGGTAAGTCTATAAACATTCATATGGTTCTATTTGTGATTAACCTAGATGTTTAAATATCTTAGGGTTCATGTAAATCTAACTTACATATATCACTCAAAACGCTTCTCCACTTTCATTCTAAGACGAGATGGGATACCCTTCTCTTTCCACATCATATGTTGGATGTGCTTAACTGAGCCAATGGCTCCTTCTCCATCATTCTTCTGAACCATGTTTCGTCCCTCTTTTCATATGGCCTTGGACGCCTTACTCTCTCACTATGATTATGTTCTTCTCTCGAAGAGAAAGATGAACGATGAACACGGCTTTGTAATAGCTCATATGTAACCTTGTCTTTGATACTTAGTATCTTCTTTCCCAATTGCTTGGTGTAACGGTCAAAAAGGGCCAATTACTGAATTTAACTGTTTATGTTCTTGAGTTAAAATCTGAAAGTGAGACACTCTTCACGGCTTGCTAGATTCAGCTTTTATTTCAGCAACTCTCTTCTCTCAAAAAGACAGCATTCTGCAGTAAGTTCATGGCTTAAATAGCTTCTCATATTTTATTTGAATTGTTACCTCCTTTCCTTCTTCTGATTGTATCTTTCGTGTAAACTTGAGGGGTTTCTGCGTATCCACCTTGACCAACAGTCCACCGTCAGTCACCTGGACAGTCTTAAAGAGACTTATATTTCCACCAATGCCAAAGATGTTTTTCTCCCCAGAGATGAAGTGGAATTCCAATGATCTGAATCCAAAAGATAGTTGTCCATGGGTAATCATTGTCCATTACATGCTTCCATCTCTCCAACACAAACATACAATAGTTGTGATGAAAAAGCGCAAGCTTGAGCACCTTGATCAGATCATCTTCATTTTCAAAAATGAAAAGGAAACGTCTGTTTCCCAGATCATTTGTTGTCTACTTATCCTACCCCCCCCCCCCCATTCTTGTGGCATATAACCTATTAGCTTCTAATAATTTTCTTTTTTGGATTTAAGATCTTCCCAATGAGAGGGAGACCATAATCTCTAGTTTGGTTGTCATCAGCTTGATCTGTTAGAATTATTGGTTCATCATCATCTTCGATCATGATTTATTTACCTTTCAAATCCGACATAGGACCAGATCTCATTCGATTTGTTGATCTCATGAAGATGGCACTGATTTCGATATTGCGTGTAAACAAAGAGACTAAAACAATACTCTCTTTTAGGAAAAGAGCCCGTGGACGAGAAGATGAAGACTCGTATGGTACAATGAAAACAAAGACAGTGAACTGATTCAAACAATGAAAATAGATCGGACGATACATTGCAGTTGGATACTCAGAAATCAATCGTAGAAGTAGATTGTGGATCCTTCTCGTTGGAGCCTTGAACAAGTTGAGGAAAGCAGCCCACCAGTAGACAGAAGATCCATTTGGCTCACCTAAAGATCAATCCACAGAGGATGAATCAGTCTAAGATGATCAAAATCTCAAAGAAGATTTCGAGACTTTAAAATCTTCATCACCGCCAGAAAAAAATATATATATTCAAGATATTATTATTCACAGTATTCTGCTAAATTTATAAATTTACGATGACAAAGATTTAAAGTATCTAGATAAATTATATATATATATATATATATATATATATATATATTAAATTGTAAAATAAATAAGAAAATCTGAAATCCGATCTATTTTTTTAATTTTATGGAGTTGATTTCGCCTTATAAAACTAATAATACATCTAAAATAGTTACTTCAAACAAATAAATCAACTTATGAACATCCTAAAACAGATTTGAAACAAGCACGGATGTACAATATTAGTGTCTACGTACATAGTGGTCGTAATATATAACAATTGTTATAGACCTCAAGATATTTATTTTAAGTTTAACATGACACTAAAATAAGTTGAACAGATTTTGCATTTAACTAAATCAGCTAGATAATAAAGTAGTTTATATTTATTAGATTCATTTATTAAAAACATATGAAAAGTTACAATAAAACATTCATCTGTTAAAAGTAAAAATGCATTCAACACAGAACTTCAAATCATTAGGGGATTGTCTATTTTATCACTTATTGCAACAACATTGAGTATTATGGGGAGAAATAATAAAGCAAGCCCCATTATGGAATCCTCGTCCTTGACAATCCTTCTGGCATTCATACGCTCCATATCTCCCGTGCGGAGTTGGCCCACACTGGATACCAAGGCAGTTTTCTGGCTCTACACATATACATTCAAAGAAAAGTATTATCAATTATATATGACATTGCAGGGCCATGTTGTTATTTGCATAACAAAACAAAGATTTATTTTTGTAAAAACAACATACGTTCGGCCAAAACGTCGTTCTTTGACAGTGACATTGCCAACACTACTACAAGAAAAAAATAAACAAAATGTTTTCGGGCGTTCATATTTTCTAGTAACGAAGCTATTGATTTTTTTTTTTTTTTTTGCTAACGAATATATAATTGTCTTATATAATGTTCTGGTTCTTCATGTAGAGCTCTAGAGCTCTATTTATATGAGGTCTCCTGCTTGGTAGAGTTTGAACTTTTTAGAAAAGTATATATATTATTATTATTTACCTTAAATCGATCTTCAATAGAATTATTTCTTTCCACAAATTTAGTTGTATTTGATAGACTTAATCATATTTCCCATCATATATTTATTTTTGGTAACATATATATTTAATTTAGAAAAGTAATTATTAAATTTTGACTTATTTTATTTTATTCTAAATTTATTTGATTTTGATTTTTGTTTGATAGACCTACTAGTTTTGTACAAATTTAATTTTAATAGACCTACTAATTTTGCATATTTTTATTTCTTTTTCCATAATTTTATCTAATTATATGATAGATTTTATAATTTCCACAAGTATGTTTCATTTTCCAAATTGACTTGATAAACTTACCTACCGCTTGACTGATATGTTTCCTTTTGACCGCATATATGTTCTTTTACTGCAGATCTGTTTCCTAAGGATGTGATTGACAGAACATTAGCATAAGCATTCCTAAAAATATGATTAGCAGAACATTAACATAAACATTATGTTCATTATTGTTCAATCAACATATATCTAAAAAGTATTTAGGAAAGCATTTACAAAATGCTAATGATCTGCAAATGCTATTTACTTAATGCTCTCATATGAAGCTTTTGATAAAACATTTGGAGTTAGAATAATAAAAAAATAGAAATAGTTATATATAATTAGATTATTTTTATAATATAAAAAGTTATGTTTATAATTCAAAAAAATAAAAATTGTGACTAAATATTTTTAAAAGAACAATATTTCATATTTAAAATATAATATATTTTATACAATTATACATATCATTCATTATTTTTAATAACAAATATAATGTAGTGTATATTTTTATATATTATAAATATAAACATATCTATATTATTTTGAAATAAATAAATGATAAATTATATATTAATTTTTATGATATTTTTCTATATGAATGATTTACTCATCTACCAGTAAATAAATAATGACAATTTATATATTTATATATATATATAGAATTTATTTTATTTTAAAATATTACAAATAATTTTTATATCCCTACATAAGTTATATTTAAAAAAATTATATTTTTTTAAATAATAATATCTCACTTTTAAAATATAATTTATTTTATATAATAAAATAAGATTCATTATTTTTAATAATATTATTATTAATATTATATATATATATATATTATTTTAAAATAAATATATTATATACTAAATTTTATGTAATTTTAAAATTATATACTGTTAATGCTTTACTAATCAGTTTATTAAAAAATTTAATGAGAACATATAACTGCTGCAGCATATTGCTTTTACAACATGATGCTACTGATTTATCAACAGCTGTACTAATCGAACCCTAAAATCATTATCATCACTAAACCAAACTAAACTGACATGTTTTATACCAAGAAAACCGTGTAAATGAAACAAAATAATAAATTAACCGAAAATTAAATTATAAAACAACAAAAACGTATTCTAAACACAATTAATTGCCCTGTTAATTTATATCTACAACTCGTCTTCTTCTCTTCGTGGACTTTTACAATAAGATTTAGGGGTCTATTATGTAGCATTCCCGATGAGAAATTCAAAATATATGTATTTATGTATATTTAAATTCAAATTTTGTTAATTTTTCTCTGACTATGGACAATTCAAATAACCTCACAATTAAATACTAACTAGATTTTAACCCGCACGTCCGTACGGATATTTTTCGGATATTTTTCTATTTTATAAATGTATTTGATATTATTACAGATATTTTAATTATATAATTTTTAATTTAGTGTTATATATTGTGTAACTCTATAATTTTTTTTATATTTTTTCTTCAACATTAGTAATATATAGTGATTTGTTTAAAACATTTTAATTTGTTATTAATTTTTATTACTTACTAATATATTTTCGAGTTAGACACAATAAAATAATCATATGAAATAATCAAATAAAGAATCTCTTTCAAAATATCTTTTTTTCTTTAATTTATACATTTTGCATATAATATATTTTAAATTTTATTTATTTATATTATTTAAAAGAAATCTATTTAATATGTATAAGAAAATATACATTAACATATATCATTTTAGTGTTTTACGGAATTTATAAGTAAAAACACTGTTTTGTTTAAATAATATAAATCTATTTTTAGTAAATTTTATACATAGTAGTATCTATCATATTATTTTATTAAAATTTATTGATGCATGATATTTTTTGGATGTTATGATATTAAGTTTTATTTTAAAAAAAAATTAAGATTTCATTGCTTTAATTTTTATAGCATATTCAAATAGTTTTTTTCGTGGTGCATTTCAAAACTTTATTCTTTATTTTCCACGATTTTATCTTTTGTAGATTTTGCAATGCTATTATTTTGAGTGTAAATATTGATTTTCAAAATTTATATTTGTCAAAAAACTTTAGAAAATTACACAACTATTTTTGAGTTTGGAACATCAAATTAATTTTGCATTTTTTGTTACTACATCTAATCTATTATTTTATACATAAGATATTTGAAGTTTGGTACTATTTAAAAGAAAATTCCCAACATATTTTTTATAATTAAAACAAAAATAAATATTAAATTAAAATTTGATTTGTCATTAAAATTTAAATTGAGTTGCTAAAATACCATAGTTTTCTATTGACATTTAAAAAAAAATAGTATATGAATTAAATTTTATTATATATTATTATATTTTTGTATACAAAAATTTTAAACAATATATTGTTGAGAGTTTCAATATAAATAAAAATTGTAGATATATAAGTTTAACATATGTTAATACATTTATTTTGTATAAAGCTATTATACATTTTATGAATTTTAGCCTATTTTAATGATGAATGATGATTTATTTAAATGAAAAACTTTACAATTTAAAATTTGTTAATTTACCTATTTAATATAATTTTATCATATTTAATTCATGTAACACTTCTATTTTCATACAATCCAGAATATATTTATAGAATTTATAAAAAAATAGTAGAATTTTTATTTTCTTGTTTATAATAAAATTTTAGTTAACATTGATTTATAATAATGTTATATAACTAATTACAAAATTTATTAATATATTATTTTATAAAAATATTTAAATTCTTAAGTAAGATTTTGTTAGATTCTTTCTCAACAGATTTTGTTATAATTAAAAAATAAAAAATCTTTAGTTGGTTTATTATTAATGTAAATAATTAAATATGTCATATTAACTTATTTTTGAAATGGTCCAATTACTATTTGTTAATAGTAGATAAAATTTTAAAATTTGTTAATTTACCTATTTAATATAATTTTACCATATTTAACTAATGTAACACTGCTATTTTTATATAATAAATAATATATTTATAGAATTTATAAAAAAAAACAGTATAGAATTTTAGTTTCCTGTTTTATAATAAAAACTTAGTTAAAATTGATTTATAATAATACTATATTACTAATCACGAAATTTATTAAAGTATAATTTTATAAAAATATTTAAAATTCTAAGTAAGATTTTGTTAGATTCTTTCTCAACAAATTTTATTATAATTAAAAAAATAAAAATTTTAGTTGGTTTATTATTAATGTAGATAATAAAATATGTCATATTAACTAATTTTTGAAATGGTCCAACTATGACTTGTTAATATTCGATTTAAAATATGACTTTGTTTTAATATAATAGATTCTGATACCAAATTTATATACCCAAAATATTCGGTGGGTGTTGCACACGTTTTAGAAGGATGGAAAATTTTATTATCAAATTATAAATAGGGTATAATAAGTTAAGGAATATTCTGGAAAAAAAATTGGTTCCTAATTGATTGATTGTCAAAATCGTGATTGTTTAAAAAATCTATTATATCTAATATCTAATATATTTAAATTCAAAATCTTATAGGTTCAAAAATAGGCTATTTTATTTGGTTCCTAATTGATGATTATCAAAATTGTGATTGTTCAAAAAATCTATTATATCTAATATCTAATATTATCAAAATCAAAAGTCAACTATTTGATACTTCAAAAATTGTGTATTCCGAGATTTTATAAATCAAATATAATTTATATATTTATGTTAATATCATTTAGAAATCAAGTATTCCTTATATCGTAGGGGAGAATGATTAGAATAAATGACGGATATGTATTATCAATAAATTGTTACAAAAAAATTAGGAAGATATGCATTAAAAATATATGGAAATCATAAATATTTGTTCAACTGTTTGCAATATTGGGTAGATTTGAGTATAAAGATATTCGGTATTTCTACTTTCCAACTGAAACAGGTGCAACTGATCACAATATTTCTTATATTCGTGTACCTGTATATTTTTAGATTTTTAATTATTATTCTAAGCGGAGATCGATATTTAATATATGTTTTTCTGAAAATTAAACTCTCAAAACTTTTATATTTTATTAATATAAATAAATTAATATTATATTTATAGATAGTTTTATATAACATACACTATATATTTCGAGATTGCTTTTTCACGACATAGAAATAACAACCCATTGAAATTAATTAATTTAAATATATTATTTTAAATGATATTGGAAGAATTGGTAAATAAGAAAGAAATGAGATGACTAAATGTGTAAATAGAAGAAAATATTTAATCTGCTATCCTTGTTTCCAAACATTCTTCATTTAGTCTACTATCTATGTTTCCAAACATTCCAATTTTATACTTGAGTCTTAATAATATACATGTTAGTTAATAGATAAGTCACAACATTTTTCAATAAGTCCAAAAAAAAACATGTCAAGGTAACTTTCAAATATGATTCTGTTTTAATATATTAGATATCTATATATGATGTGGTAATTCTTCGCTCATGAGATAACTTTTGAGAGTGAATTTTCTAATAACACTAATCAAATCATTGATTACATTATTATATAATATATATTTTATTACATACGATATCGATTACATACATCATATATGAACATGATTAACCGCTTCACGAGCAGCGATTGCACGATGTAGCTCTTACGTTAATATTTGGATCAACAAACAATTTTGCATGTATGACATCTTCGATGGACAAGCTCTCTTCAAAGCATACAACCACGACGAACGACTCTAAATAAAATAAAAAGGGTTATCCTAGGGAATCAATACTATAAAACATAAGCTATATTTATCTACTTACAAGTAGTCTAGGTTAAACCATTACATTTAGGGTTTTATTTGCAAATATGATTCAAAGCTCAAACTTAAACACAAAACTATATAACCTATGATTCTTTTGAAATTTTCATTTGTCTTATTCAGCCCAAAAGCTTGGATTCTTTATGAAAATGCTATTATTTTTTTCTTTTTTATTGAAAATGAGTATTTTACTCTATCATCCTCATGTTCATCAAGCATTTTCAATATCATCATTGTCATCAATACACCAACCACCATGCACAACCAATTTGAAGCTCTAATGCACCTAAAATCGATTTACACTCATTCTATCTCATTTCTTAAGAATTAAAAAAAAAACATCTCTTTCACTTTCTCTATATATTCAAGCTTACCATTCTAAATTTTTTATGGTTCATACAACCATTTAGCTTACGATTCTTGGTGGGTGGCTTTCGTTTGAGCTTTTGTGTGCTTGGAGAAGACTTCATGTGCTAAGGAAGTTATCTCACTAATTTAAGGTATGAAATCGATTTTTTTTCTAGATCTGTTCGCCAAGAAGACTTCCATGTAAGTCTTCTGGCTGTTGAAGACTTACACAGAAGTCTTTTGGTCAATGCATATGTTAGTGTTGCAATTGACTTTTATATGTGTTTTTAGAGACGACTTATGTGGAAGTCTTCCACTTTTTTTTGTTAACAAAAAAATCTCGAAAATATCAGAGAAGACCTTCCAGTAAGTCGTCTAAGATAAACATGTTAGTTTTACTTGTGACCAAATTGTGTCCGAAATTTGACTTTTTCTAGACGACTTACAGTAAGTCATATAGCGTAAAAGTAAAACTTAAATATTTAATTTTTAGTAGACGACTTATACGTAAGTCGTTCCAGGTTACTTTTGCAACTGAAAAATAAAAAATAAATATTTAATTTTAATTAGACGACCTACATGCATGTCTTCCGGGACATGACTTACACGGAAGTCTTCCAGATTTTTTTCCGAGATTATGGTCAAACCTTGGATATCATAGAAGACTTCTATGTTAGTCGTCTGACGAAAGAGACATACATGTAGGTCATCTAGTTAAAATTAAATATTTAAGTTTTATTTTCTAATTGCAAAAGTAACTTGAGACGACTATATTTAAGTTTTATTTTTCCGCTAGACGACTAACTTTTAAATCGTCTAGGAAAAGTCAAATTTCTGACACAATTTGGTCAAATGCAACGCTAACATGTTTATCATAGACGACTTATCGGGAGGTCTTCTCTGGTATTTTTGAGATTTTTTTGAAAACAAAAGTAAACTAATATTTACAAAGTAAGACTTTTAAAGAAGTTTGTTGTGGAGTAGACTTCTCTAGAAGTCTTACTTTGTAAACTTTCAATGCAAAAATGACCTAATTGACGACTTCCTAGAAGTCTGCCGGAAGACTTCCTTGGAAGTCTTCTACGTCAATGTTTAATAAACTTTCATTTTCTCTAAGACTATAAAAACTTTTTAACATTTTTTGTTAATTCATGTATATTAGTCATTATTGGGGCTAATGAATGAAATTTATAACTTAATTGTGGATACTTATGACGTTAATACCATTCATATTTATTAAAGTTTCTAACTAATAAGAGAAGACTTCCGTAGAAGCCTTCTCGATTGAAGTATTTGAAGTTGATGTACTATGTTTACTAACGTGTTTTAATTTGTTAAGTAACTTTAAAATATGTTTTTAAAACTTTTCAAAGTGCTAAGTAACTTCAAGAATATCAAATCATATGATTTAATGTGTATTTTTAAATCACAAGATATAAAACACATTGTTAGCACATATATCACATCTTGGGAAACATCATTACTGATTTACAAACATAGAACCAGTCTCTTATTCTACTCTTGCTTGCTGGTCAATATTAACTGTTGTAAGCTAATGAGAAGAACTTGCTTATAATCGCAAACATATATTTTGAAGAGTATGGGAGATCCAAAGATGAGAAGTACACAATAAACATCATGTTTTGATATTTTAGTTTTGATTCAGAGAATTTGGAGAAAACTCAAAAAAATTGAATGTGTTGTAAAACTAGAGAGAGAGATGAATTCGTGAATGACTTGTATATTAATCATAAGCATAAGGGGTCCCTTTATATAGGGAATACAACCGACCACATAAATGGAAACAGTACAAAACCTACTTCAACTAGGAAAAGGAAAATCTCCAAAGCCAACAAGGAATAAGTTTTCCTTTTCTCGGCCAACCCTAAACCTATTTGGTCTAGGTTTAGTAAGCCTCTATCATATAGGTTTATACTTGGGCCGATAATGGACGGGCCGACCATGGACCCATCGACTATGGTCCACATAAAGGCTATGACAATCCACAATGGTTCATAACACTCCCCCTTGGATGTCATAACCGTGTAATACACCTTAGGTGTTGCCTCATTAAAACCTTTAACCAGGAAAAACCCAATGGGATAAAATCATGGTTAAGGAAAAAAGTACAATGTGTATTACTCCCCCTATTTTGTACCTCACTGAAGATCTTTCAATCTTCTCATTTCAGTCTGATGTATGAGCTTCTTCTAGGTCGAGGTTGGCAGTGATTTGGTGAAGAGGTCGGCTGAATTGTCACTGGATCGGACTTGAACCACTTGGACCTCTCCTGCTTTCTGCAACTCATGTGTGAAGAAAAACTTTGGCAATATGTGCTTCGTCCTATCTCCTTTGATATCCATCTTTAAGCTGAGCTATGCATGATGCATTATCTTCATACATGATGGTCGGGTCATGGATCTTAACCAAACACTTTCTCTACTTGCTTCATGAATTGCTAAGATCTTGGCATGGTTAGATGATGTAGCTGCTATGGTCTACTTCATGGATCTCCAAGATATGGCTGTTCCACCAATTGTAAAAACATAACCTGTAGAGATCGTGCATGGTGTGGATCTGATAAGTAACATGCATCAGCAAAACCAACTAAACCTTCTTGTGATTGGTTAGTATAAAATAATCTAAGATCTTTCGTTCCTTGTAGCTAACGAAGTAAATGTTTAATCCCATTCCAAGGCCTTTGGGTCGGAAATGAACTAAATCTCGACAATAAATTTACTGCAAAACATATATATGGTCGAGTGTAGCTAGCCAGATACATCAAGGCTCCTATGACACTTAGGTATGGCACTTCTGGACCGAGTATTTCTTCATCGTCCTTCTTTGGACCATATGGATCAGTGTCCGGTCCAAGGGACCGTAAGACCATGGGCAATGACCACGGGTGGCATTGGTCCATGTTAAATTGTTTGAGTACATTTTCTGTATATGCCATTTGATGCACAAGGATTCCATTGTTTATGTACTCAAGCTGTAATCCCAAACAAAACTTTGTTTTACCTAGGTCTTTCATTTCAAATTCTTTCTTGAGATATTCAACTGTTTGGGAAATCTCTCCTATGATATTCAAATCATCAACATAAACTGCTATGATCACAAATCCTTTGTTTTCGAACTTCCTTATGAATATGCATGGACTGATCGGATCATTCTTATATCCTTCTTTCACTAAGTACTCACTTATTCCAATGTACCACATTTCTGCCACTTTGTTTCAGTCCATAAAGGGATTTGTTTAGTTTAATGCAATGTTGTTCTCGAGAACTTTTCTTATCTTTGGGCTCAATACCCTCTGGAACTCTCATGTATATCTCATTATCCAGTGGACCATATAAGTATGTTGTTACTACATCCATCAAGTGTAAATCCAATTTCTCTCTTATAGCCAGACTGATTAGAAATCGAAATGTAGTAGCATCCACCACAGGGGAATATGTTTCCTCATAATCTATCCATGGTCTCTGTGAGAATCCTTGTGCAACGAGCCTTGACTTATATCTCACGACTTCACCATTTTCATTTCTTTTCCTCACAAAGACCCACTTATATCCAACTGGTTTAACATCATATGGTGTCCTTATAATCAGACCAAACACATTTCTCTTCTTTAAAGAGTTTAACTCCACGTTTATGGCTTCTTTCCACTTAAGCCCATCTGATCTATGAGTGCACTCTAATATAGACGTGGGTTCATGATACTCGTTTAAATCCATAAATTCAAGTGCTACCTTGTATGCAAATATATCATCTATGTCGACATCTTTTATGTTCCATTTTGTTCTAGACATAAGATAATTGATTGGGATCTCATTGTTATCAATATCCTCAGTACCTGGATTTTTGGCATCCCAAACATCCTTATTTGGTCCATATCGATCGACCTGGTCTGGTATTGGTTCGGCCATGGTCGGCTTGACCATGGACTGTCCGACTGTGGTTGGTCCGACCACAGTTGGTTCAACCATGTCAATTGCCTCGGTTTTCTTTTCTGCATCTTTCTTAACTTTCCGAGGAACCTTATCTTTGGATCCTATTGGTCTACCACGTTTTAGACGTGTGTTAGACTCTGTAGCAACTTGATTTTGTCTCTCTTGGACATCAATTCTTACTGGTGCATTACAAGCTAGTATATGTGACTTTGTCACTTTCTTTGGGTCAGCAAATGAGTCCGGCAATTGATTAGCTAGCTTTTGAAAATGTATAATCTTTTGGGCTTCTATGTCACATTCTTTAGGTTGAGGATCTTGCCAAGACACTGATGGACGATTCCATTCAATCTCTTGTACCAGCTTATTGTCTCCCCCTAATGTTGGATAATTTGACTCATCAAAATGAGAGTCTGCGAACATGGCCTTAACCAAATCATTCGTGGTTAGCTCAAGGTATTTAATTATGGTGGCAGAATCATATCCAAGATATATTCTCATCCTCCTTTGAGGTCTCATCTTAGTTCTCTGTGGTGTAGCAATTGGTACATATACTGCACATCCAAACGTTTTCAGATGGGACACGTCTGGCTCATGACTCGTGAACAATTGGGATGGTGAATATCTATGCTCACTAGATGGCCTGATGCGTATTAACTCAGCTGTGTGTAAAACTGCATGTCTCCAAGCAGATACTGGGAGTTTCGACCTCATGAGTAATGGTCGAGCAATCAATTGTATTCTTTTAATAAATGATTCGGTCAAGCCGTTTTGAGTATGAACATGTGTCACATTATGTTCCACACTTACCCCCATGGACATAAAATAATCATTAAAAGCTTGGGAAGTGAATTCACCAGCATTATCTAGACGTATAGTCTTTAAAGGAAAATCTGGAAAATGAGCCTTTAGTCTTATGATTTGTGCAAGCAATCTTGCAAATGCCATATTTCGAGTGGACAATAAGCATACATGGGACCATTTGGTAGATGCATCAATCAAGACCATGAAATATCTAAATGTCCCACCAGGTGGGTGTATTGGTCCATATATATCTCCTTGTATCCTTTCCAGAAAGTTTATGGTTTCCTTTGTCACTTTGACTGGTGATGGCCTAACAATGAGTTTCCCTTGTGTACATGATACACACGTGAGATTCTTTGGGATAACTCGTCTTTCTTTCAAGATGTGCCCTTTAGTATTTGTTATAATTTTTCGCATCATGTTCGAACCAGGATGGCCAAGCATGTCGTGCCATAAAGTAAAATCATCAATGAACCTTTTGTTCACTACGGCATTAGCCTCTATCATACTGGTCGTAGCATATTATAGACCAGTAGAGAATGCAAGTATAGTCTCGACCACTTTCTTATGGCCTTGGGCGTGATCTACAATCTGAAGGAACTCTTTGTTTCCTTCGCCCATTGTTTCAATATGGTAACCATTTAGACTTATATCTTTGAAACTTAATAGGCTCCTTTTAGAGTTGGGCGAGTATAGAGCATTTTCTATCTCTAAATGTGTGCCATTAGGCAATAAGACACTTGCCTGGTTTTGGCCCTCAATAAGGCTGGCTATACCCGCAATGGTACTTATATTGGCATTTTGTAAGGCCAAGTCTATGAAGTATCTTTTGTCTTTTAGAACTGTATGGCTTGACCCACTGTCCACAATCAGTTGCTCGTATCATCTTTCATTCTATCAAATAAGAAATCATGCATCTTATTATAAATTCAAAAACTAAAACAATCAAGTAATATTGCAAAGAAACATAAGGTCATAAAAACATAAGAAAAAATTGAAAAACAAAACAAGGTTTGATGCCAAAATCAACTAGACTCTTTAAGACAATCAGAAGTTTCATATTCTATGAGATCATCTTGATCATGATCGAAATCACCATTGTCATCTTGGACCAAATGGGCTTCTCGATCTTCCCTTTTATACTCTCTTGGTAGAGGTCAATAAGGTGTATGGGAGTCATACAATTCTTTGCCCAATGATTTCCCATACCACATCTATGACAAACAGATTTGGTCGAGTGTGGTGGCTTAAAGGATGTACCATGACCACCTCGTCCTCGACCATGGCCAAAACTGGGACCACGACCACGGTTATAGTGGTTCCCTCGGCCATGGTTCGAGTTAAAGCCTCGACCGTATGAATTGTGATGCCCTCGACCATGACCATTCCATCCACCACGGCTATGGCCGTGTGGTCTGTTTTGGACATGGTTACTCTCCTTAGTTTCTTTATTATCTTTCGTGGCCTTGTTGGCTTCTGGTAATGGGGTTGATCCAGGAGGTCTCATTTCATTGTTCCTCATTAACAGTTCATTGTTTTGTTCGGCCAATAGTTGGCACGATATCATATCAACATAGGTCTTATAGCCCTTTTCTCTATATTGTTGTTGTAACAACACATTGCTTGTGTGGAAGGTGGAAAATGTATTTCCCAACATGTCATTATCCGTTATGACCTCACCACACAGTTTCAATAAAGAAACTATTTTAAATAGGGCCGAGTTATATTCGTCCACGGACTTATAGTCATGGATCCTCAGATTCCTCCAATCAAATAAGGCTTTTGGTAATAGCACCGTTCTTTGGTGATCATATCTCATCTTTAACTCATTCCAAAGGTCTAGAGGATTCTCAATGGTTAGATACTGATCTTTGAGACTCTCAGCAAGGTGATGGCGAATAATCAATATTGCCCTGTATCTATCTTTCTCACGTGATTCATTGTTCTCAGAGATACATTTGCCAAGTCCCTTAGACTTTAGGATAATATTTGTATCTAATGCCCATTGTAAGTAATTAGCTCTAGAGAGATTTAGGGCGGCAAAGTCCAAGTTGTTGATTTTCGATATCTGAAACCATATATCAATCAATTTAGGTTTCAAACAAACCGATCATATGGCAATTAAGTTTATCAACCATAACAAACAAAACATTCGACCAAGACTAAATTAAGTAGGCCACCCGGCCATGTGGAATGATGCAACAATCCTATCAGTTGTGATCTATATGTTCAAGTAACCTTAGCAATAACAATCAATCGGTTTATGCAATGGATCACAATCTTTGTCTATATGGTCGGATCCTAAAACAAGATGGTCGGATCCTAAAACAAGATGGTCGGATTCATTGTTAAGGTCATTCGATAAAGGTTCAACCAAATTAGGGTTTCAATTTCAACCAAGTTAGGTTATATCAATCAATCTAACATCCTAACTCACAAACAAAAACAATCAATGATTAGGTTTTAGGATTTAGGGAATGTCATAGGCGGATTGGGGTTAGGGTTTTGCATTAAGGATAATTCCCTAATCAACCTAGCAATCGTCTAGGGTTAAGACATGAATTGAAAGACAATCAATCTAATCAACCTAACAATTGGTTTAAGAACCTCATGACAATCGAATCAAACAATCAAGGATCAAACAAATAGTTTAATTTTTAGGGTTTTAGAAATCGATTAGGGTTTTAGGGTTTATTGCAAACAATTTAGGTTTAGGTCTAGATCAACCTAGATATCAATCTAAATTGGCCAAGAACAATAAACAAGCAACCTCTGTTCTCAAAATAATCAATCAAAAACAATCAAAGTCTTTTAGGGTTTTGATTTGCACATTAGTATTTTTGATTAGGGTTTTGATCAAACAATCAACCATGTATGTCAAACAATCTATCCAGCAACTTAGCAATCTTTCTAAGTTCTTATAATCGATTTTAGGCCATGGTTTGATCATAGGTTCATTTGATTAGGGTTTTAAGAAAACTAGGGTTCATCGAGTTACCTTCTTCTTATCGGGTTGGATCGGACCTCCATTTGATCGGCTGCAAGGACAGATTGATTCTCGGACTAGGATGGACTTGTTCTTCTAGGATTAGTCTCGTCTATGGTAAGCTTGATCGATGAAGATTGATTATCAAGGTTTCACGATGGAGATGATCGAAGGGATTAGGGTTTATCGATGGCTTTTAGCTTAGGGTTTATGGGAGCAGGATCATGATGATAACATGTTGTAAAACTAGAGAGAGAGAGAGAGAGAGAGAGAGAGAGAGAGATGAATTCGTGAATGACTTGTGTATTAATCATAAGCATAAGGGGTCCCTTTATATAGAGAATACAACCGATCACATAAATGGAAATAGTACAAAACCTACTTCAACTAGGAAAAAGAAAATCTCCAAAACCAACAAGGAATATGTTTTCCTTTTCTCGGTCAAACCTAAACCTATTTGTTCTAGGTTTAGTAAACATCTATCGTATATGATTATACTTGGGCCGATAATGGACGAGCCGACCATGGACCCATTGACCATGGTCCACATAAAAATTATGACAATCCATAATGGTTCATAACAGAATGATATTTGATCCCATTTTTATGTCTTTAAATCGGAATATACATTATGTTAGGAAGTATAATCTTGAAGAAAAAACAGACGCTACTGGGAAGTTCTTTATTGCATAGAACATACAACAATGTTACAATCATTACAAGGTCGAGTAACTCTCTGTCAATATAAGCCAATCACTCTTTTGAATGTTATTTCTTTTCCACCGGCTTCCTCTTATGGGAACGAAAGCAGCTCTCCGTTAATATCAAAAAACAAAAGAGCATACATCTGACAACAGAGAATAAGTAGAAAAAGATGCAATCTAAACAGATCCATAAAAAATTATGTGCGGTCCATAAGTTTAAAAGAATACTTGGCTAATATTGTGTGAGGGGAAAACTTCCCGCTTGCCCCTTACAGCACAACTCACCTAAGCTTGCGCAGAACCCGTCTGATAACACTATTACGTCCTGAAACGTTACACTGACTGTTGAGGATTGCTGAAGGTGAAAAGTATCTCAAGTAACGTGCTTCTTGTCTCACAGAAGTTTATCAAACTTCCCAGCTTCGTATATGCACTACGAAAAGTATACAAAGAATCTGCTCATGTAAAACTATCAAGTAGCTCTTCCTATGATCATGAAACGTATAAAAAGAGAGTCAACTCACCAAAACTACTATGCTCCAAGGATTAGGCATCCTTTGCAAGTCCAACACAAACTGAGGCAGCATTTCACAAGTACTCCGAGTAATTTTATTCCTAGGCAAATGGTTATGAACAGAAAATAGTGCATTCAATTTTCTATCCACAAGCTCCAACAAGGATGCCATAGAAGTCCAACACCAGTAACCTGCCCAACAATTCTTCCAATACACAGACCAGGAATAAAATAATAACAGATGGTGAGTTCTCTGTGGGTACCTTGTCACAGATGGCAAGTCAAAAGCATGCTTCATTGTTGCTTCTGTCAATAGCCACAGAAAAGCATCTACGGAACTCTAGATGGCAAATGAAGGGATGCGGAAGGCACCAACAAAGATTCTCATTCGTTTCATTGTGAAGAACGTAGGAAGCCGTTCTAGAATAATATCCTAAGTCTAACAAATAACCCCTAACGTGGTATTACCAAAACTTTAATTATAATCATAACTCACAAGGAAAAAAGACCCAACAACCTCTAATAAGCTAACGTGGAAGCAGAGGATGCTTGTTCATAACAAGCAGCAACAAAAGAGCTTCATGAATTAACATAAGCAAAAAGAGATAGGACACTCACAAAGGAAACACATCCTTCATTGCCCCTATTTTTCATGTATCAACCTTTAAAAGACCCAGTTTATTTTTAATATTATTTTGATTTATTTTTAATTCAGGAATTAAGTTATTTACATATTTACCCTTTACCCTAATGTTAAAAGGAGATGCCGACAGTTTTTTTTGTTCTTATTTTTCTCTTTCTCTTCTCCTCTGTATTTATTCTCTACGATTCTCTCTTCTCGTTTCCTTTTTTCTCTCTTTTTGTTCTCTATAATTTGTCGCAGGTGATGGAAGCTCTGCCGATGATGAAAACCGTCATCAACAACTTCAAAAGTGATGTAAATAGTAGCATCAATCGTTGAAAGTGATGAAAACGGCAGCAGTGTGTAGGAGGTGAATTAACTTCCATGCAAGGCCCGTTGAATGAAAGGCCTGGTCCGCCACAAGGATCAGCCAACCTCAGTTAATCAAGGAACAAATTAGCGTTAACTCGGCTAATCCCCGCGATTAGTCGAGTTAATGCTCGATTACCAAAAAGCTCTGCTTCGATGGGCCAACCTTGGCCCATCGAGTAAAAAGCCTTTCAGATTCGCGACCAGCTCGCTAGGGCAAACGAAACAAATAGTATAAAAAGGGAGAGGAGGCAACATGAAAGGGGATCCGAAATTGAACTGACTGAGAAGACGGCTAGAACTAGGGTTTCACTTTGTACGTTCTATCCGACCTATGTTATACGGCCAAGCTCGCTGAGCTCCGTCGAACTTGACCTCTCTTTTCCTTATCTGTATCTCGAACTCATATATCAATAAAGTTTCCAGTTCACTACTTATAGCTTAACATGCCTTTATCACGACCCACTGACGAGTTCCGTCACCTTCTTACTGATAATAGACCAAACTCGGTTCAAACAGTTGGCGCCCACCGTGGGGCCGATAAAGTAGCGTCAACAAAGTTATGAGTCCAAGTAACGACTCGACTTCTGGCGAGGAAGCCGACGTGGTAGCACCTACTCTGGCTGCCATCGCACCACTCGCTCCCACCCTCATCGATACAATCATGGAGCGCTTCGCTCGACAAGACGAAGCTTAGAAGGCGACAACTGAACAACTTAACGCCATAGCGGCTATCCTTGCGCCCTTCGCCGCAACGGCCAACCTTCCCTCCTGACACCGTCCTGTCGCCAGCTGGTGTATAGCACCAATGGAACAATCAACCCTCCCGGTCAGGTCGCCGGACCGCAAGTTCAAGTAAACAAAGCACAGGCTCGTGCGATATGAGAAAGAGCTACCGCCTGCGACGAACCAGATCTTCAGACTCTCCAGGAGATAGCCGCTCTCAAGCAAGCGCTCCTGGATATTAATACAAAAATTCACGGTGTCACAACCTCAGCCCCGCTCATCGAGAGCGTCCTCGCTGAAACCCTTCGAACACCGTTTACCAAGAAGATCTCTGACGTACGACTCCGACCAATGGAGAAGCTCCGCTTGCCAACGTATGACGGTCTCTCGGATCCGACCGTCCATATTACCTCTTTCAACGTCGCGATGCGACGCCCAAACTTCACGCCGGAGGAACGAGACGCGGGCTTCTGCCAACTTTTCGTCGAAAGCCTCAAAGGCGTAGCACTCAACTGGTTCACCAGCTTGTCGGAGAACTCAATCGACAGTTTCCATGACCTGTCGTCCGCTTTTCTCAAAAACTGCATCATGTTCTCCCGTGAAGAGGCCCAAGTATCCGACCTCTGGCATCTCTCTCAGTCGCCGGGACAAAGCCTTCGCAGTTTCATGGAAAAGTTTAAAGAAATTGTGTCCAAAGTGAAAGTCCCCGACGAAATCGCTGTGAACGCCCTAATGAACACACTTTATGTACGCTCCAAGTTTCGCGATGACCTATACAGGAGCCCGACAAAATCCTTGGCAGACGCCATTGCTCGATCTCACAACTTCATTCGCATGGAGAAAGATACCAAGGCGATAATAAGCAAACAAAACGCGACGAAGCAAGGAGGAACCTCGACGACTAAAATATTCGACGCATGCACAGATCTTTGGCAGCACGCCCTGGCGGAAAAAAAAACAGCCAGAAGAAGAACTACGTTTACCTGGTAAACGAGTCCGATAGCTCGCTGGTTGAGGTTCGGGGAAAAGGATGGAACCATTACCCCAAACCATCAACGCCTGAAGGAACTAAACTGAAAGCTCCCACCGAACCGTCGAGGTCAGCCCCCACAGAGACTGAAAAGTGGTGTTCCTATCACCAATCCAAGAAACACGACACGAAGGAATGTAAAGTCCTATACGAACAATTCCTCTCATCCTTGGCCAACGGCAAGCTCGATCTCGACCAGTCAAACCAGAAACCAAAGACTGTTAAAAGCTGGAGCAAGAACAAGGACAAAAAAGCGCAAAGGTTGCAAAGCAGAGCCCCGCAGTCCGAACCAAAGGTGCGTCCAGCGGAAGTTGCATCCATAGCCCTGGAAAACGGGGATTCATCCGCTGACGAGGAGCAACCGAAAATTCGGCGCCGAGTTGAGGTCATCCTCGCGCGTCCCGATATCTCGACTGGCGACAAGGACGAGCCGCCTTCATCCAACCCATATCGACCCCGAACAAGCGACCTGCATGTCAGGTAACCGATACGTCCAATTCTGAAGATTTGCGACACAAACTCAAACGCAAAGTCGGCACCAGAAAGCAACCGGACACTGTATCAGCTTCAAATGCAGTGGACCTCCGAGCAGAGATCAACGCCTCCAGAGCAAGGAAAGCCCGCACAGCCTCCGAGTCGGAGGTTAGCCATCAGAGCGAGGATCTCCGTGCAGCTCTCAACTCAAAGGAGGACGATCTCCGTATCAAATTGAATCGATCAAAAAGCTCCGACTTGCGCAGATATTTAGAGACAAAGCTCATCGATACCAAAGCCACGCTGGAGGTCGCTCAGCAAAGCAACGATCTGCGGGAACAAATTCGAAGAAGGCGCATCAACGTGATCATGGGAGGATCCCCCCCATGTGGCGAATCAGTGAGGTCGATCAATGACCATCGGCGCCAACCGAGGATCTCGCAACGATGGCCAATGAAACCAGAGAACGACCCGACAATCACCTTTTCAGCCGAAGATGCGATCGGAGTCAGTTTGCCGCATAGCGATCCGTTGCTCATCGAACTCGGCATCGGTGCCTGCGAAGTAACCAAAGTTCTGATCGATACCGGAAGCTCAGTCGACCTTATCTTCCATAAAACACTCGAGAAAATGGGAGTCGATTTCCACCTACTTAAGCCTTCCAACAGATCATTAACAGGATTCAACGGGGTTTCCGAAGAAATGATCGGAACCATCCGACTCCCAGTATTCGCCGGTGGGGTTACTTGCACAGTCAAGTTTTCCGTCGTCGCAACGGACGCCCCTTACCATGTCATTCTCGGAACCCCTTGGCTCCATTCGATGAAAGCAATTTCCTCGACCTATCACCAATGCATTAAGTTTCTCGGGAATGAAGGGCACATAAAAACTATACGAGGAGACCAGTAGGCTGCTTTCGATCTCCTCGTCGCAAACATCAAACTTCAGCCACCGCGGGTAAATGCCGTCGCCCGAATTCTCCAAAAGGCCTTTCCCCAGAAAGACAAAGTCATCGAGATTCAGATCGACGATGCCGACCCGACCAAAGTCGTACGTATCGGCGCTCTCATCCCAGATGAAATACAACAAATGATCATTGCTTTTCTCAAGGAAAACATTTCTACCTTCACGTGGACGACCTCTAACATGAAAGAAATTGATCCCGGCATCACATCGCACGAGCTTAACGTCGACCCAACCTTCAAGCCAATTCGGCATAAACGTCGTAAGCTCGGGCCTGAGTGATCTAAAGCGGTTAACGAAAAATTTGAAAGATTGCTAGACGCAGGATCTATTTCGGAAGTCCGATATCCCGAATGGCTCGCGAATCCAGTGGTAGTAAAGAAAAAGAATGGGAAATGGTGCGTTTGCGTCGATTTCACGGATTTGAACGGAGCATGCCCGAAAGATAGCTTCCCACTCCCGAACATTGATCGGCTCGTAGAATCCACTGCCGGGAACGAGCTCTTATCTTTCATGGACGCCTTCTCCGGATATAACCAGATATCGATGCACCCGGACGACCGAGAAAAAACTGCGTTCATCTCCGATAGGGGCACCTTCGCTTACAACGTGATGCCATTCGGGCTCAAGAACGCCGGAGCAACCTACCAGCGTCTCGTCAACCGAATGTTCGCCAAAAAGCTAGGCGAGACAATGGAAGTATACATCGATGATATGATGGTCAAGTCGCCCCGAGCTAGAGATCACCCAGACCACCTGCGCGATTGTTTCAAGATATTGAACGAGTATGGCATGAAGCTCAATCCCGCAAAGTGTACGTTCGGAGTCCAGTCCGGTGAGTTCCTCGGATACATCATGACGCAAAGAGGGATTGAAGCCGATCCGAAGCAGATCTCGGCAATCCTTGATCTCCCTAGCCCAAGAAATAGTCGAGAAGTCCAACGCCTGACAGGACGGATCGCAGCCCTAAATCGCTTCATCTCTCGCTCGACGGACAAGTGCCTCCCTTTCTACGAGCTCCTGCGTGGGAATAAGCAATTCATCTGGGACGACAAGTGCGAGGAAGCTTTCACCCAACTCAAGATTTACCTGATCACCCGCCGGTGCTAGCCAAGCCCGAAGCAGGAGATACACTTTATTTATACAATGCGGTCTCGGCAACCGCGGTCAGCAGCGTCCTCATCAAAGAAGACCGAGGCGAGCAAAAACCCATATTCTATACCAGCAAGCGCATGACCGACCCTGAAACGCGATACCCAACTTTGGAAAAGATGGCACTGGCTGTCGTTACCTCGGCAAGAAAGCTACGTCCTTATTTCCAGTCCCATACGATCGAGATACTAACAAATCAGCCTCTTAGAACAATAATGCAAAACATCAACCAGTCCAAGCGATTATCCAAGTGGGCACTCGAACTGAGCGAGCACGATATCGTATACAAAAACCGCACAGCAACCAAATCACAAGTATTGGCCGATTTTATGGTGGAACTGTCACCCGAGCTCGAGAAAGACCTAATACTCCCCGGTCAGAATTGGATCCTTCACGTCGACGGATCTTCAACAAACAAGGGGTCGGGAGCTGGGGTCCAACTGCAATCTCCAACCGGAGAATTGATAAGACAATCGTTCCAGTTTGGGTTCACTGCCTCAAATAACGAGGCAGAATACGAATCATTGATCGCGGGGCTCCGTCTCGCAAGAGCAGTCCACGCAAAGCGAGTTAGCGCGTACTGTGACTCCCAGTTAGTTACAAGTCAATTCAGTGGCGATTACGACACTCGTAATGAACGAATGAACGCATACCTGAAGGTCGTCCAAGGTCTCGCTAGCAAGTTTGATTTCTTTGAGCTTACCAAAGTCCCACGTGGAGAGAACGTATGTGCCGACGCTCTCGCGGCGCTAGGGAGCAGGATCCGCGATCAGGTCCAGAGGACGATCCCGATCCATAGGATCGAAAGACCAAGCATCGCCACCACTGATAAGGAGCTATCTGAGGCCTCTCCCGTCCTAGCGATACAACCAACTGATAAGGTCGTACCGGATTGGCGAACCGAGCTCGTCGATTTCCTTGCTGACGAAAACCTGCCCACAGACAAATGGCGAGCCAGACGACTGAAGGCACGTAGCACGAACTATGTCGTTATCGACAATCTGCTCTACCGATGGACGGCGAACAGAGTCCTCCTTCGATGCCTCCACGGAGAAGAGGTGTATCTCGTAACGGCTGAAACGCACGAAGGACCTGGAGGGAATCACTCCGGTGGACGAGCTCTTGCTCTTAAAATCAAAGGCCTCGGATTTTATTGGCCAACGATGATCTCCGACTGCGAATCCCACGCCCGACATTGTGACAAATGCCAACGGCACGCATCGACCATTTAATGTCTGACCGAAATGCTCCGAACGATGACAGCTCCATATCCCTTTATGCGTTGGGTAATGGACATCATCGGACCAATGCCCCATCTCGGCAACGGCGTTATATCCTCGTCCTTACCGACTACTTCACAAAATGGATCGAGGCCGAGGCCTATGCTAATATCACAGAGAGAGAGGTTCAGAAATTCGTGTGGAAAAACATCATCTGCCGTCACGGCCTTCCATACGAAATCGTGACAGATAACGGCTCACAATTCATCTCACACCAATTCCGCGAGTTTTGCGCCAAATGGAAAATCCGACTAAATATGTCTAGCCCGAGGTATCCGCAGAGTAATGGTCAAGCCGAGTCTTCAAACAAAACCATCATCGACGGAATTAAAAAGAGACTCGACCTCAAGAAAGGGTGTTGGGCAGATGAACTAGATGGAGTCCTATGGTCGCATCGAACAACCCCGAGAGGCGCAACCAAGACAACTCCTTTTTCTCTCGCATACAGCGTCGAAGCAATGGCACCGGCCGAAGTCAACGTATCTAGCCTACGAAGATCCAAGATGCCAGAAAACGTCGAGCTTAACAGCGACATGCTCCTCGACGCGCTAGATGCTATTGAAGAACGACGAGATCAGGCACTTCTACGCATACAAAACTATCAGCATCAGATCGAAAGCTACTACAACAAAAAAGTGAGATCTCGGCCACTCGAGCTAGGGGACTTCGTTCTGTGAAAAGTTTTCGAGTATACCAAGGAGCCGAACGCCGGAAAGCTAGGCACCAACTAGGAGGGGCCCTACAAGATCGTTAAAATCGTCAAACCCGACGTCTTTCATCTCGAGACATCCACCGGCGAGCAAGTCCCACGAGCCTGGAATTCGATGCATCTAAAACGTTACTATGCCGAGTAGTACTCTCAAAAAAAAAAAACCGATTTAATGACTCCTCAGTCACGTTAACCCGTAAAAAGAGTGAATGCGCAGTACTGCCACGTATGCTCGTCGAGCAGATGAGCCTCCCCTAGCCACTTCTGCTCGGTAAAATGAACTACGAATGGCTTGATCCCCTCCACGGGGTACGTAGGCATCTCTCAACGAGTTCAGCCATAACCCTAAAACAAACCCCTTGTAGGCAGCTCTCAATGAGTTCAACCATAACCCTAAAACAAACCCTTTCCGTGCCATGCTAATGCCTCGAGCTTGGTCACGAGAGCGTAACAAGGGCTAAGTATTGGCATTCGCGTGACTTCCCCAAACTCGTCCTGATCAGACACATGTTTGGCGAGCCTTGCGGGTTCGCATGTATAATAATTGACGAAATCGCGATAACTCCTGGAACAGGGACCGGCTGGCCCTAAGTCCATATCGTTACTTCACAACCACCCACGAAAGCCTCTAAGTCCCGAGCTCGGAGCACGATCCATTCGGCTATCCCGAGCCAGTGACCTACTAGAGAGGCCCTACGCGATTACTTCAGGTCTTAACCCCGATAAATCGCTAGGCAGGAAAAAAGAAAGCCTCTAAGTCCCGAGCTCGGAGAACGATCCATTCAGCTATCCCGAGCCAGCGACCAACTAGAGAGGTCCTACGCGATTACATCAGGTCTTAAGCCCGATAAATTGCTAAGGTAGGAAAACAAAAGCCTCTAAGTCTCGAGCTCGGAACACGATCAATTCGGCTATCCCGAGCCAGCGACCTACTAGAGAAGCCCTACGCGATTACTTCAGGTATTAAGCCCGATAAATCGCAAAGGCAGGAAAAACACAACCTTCAAGTCCCTAGCTCGAAACACGACCCAGTCGGTCATCCGAATCAGAGACTCATTGGAGTAGCGCGATTACCCAGGATCAAATCTTGGATCCGCGAGATAAGAATCGCTATGGTAATCGAAGCACCAAGATTCATGCTCCGAACTCGGAGCACAACTCATCCACTCGCGTCGAGCCAAAGACTTGCAGTAGCCAATAGGTTGTCTTGGGCCATCTCACGACGCTCCATCTAAATCGCCAAAGAAAGAGTGCGGATTGTATCTCGAAAATAAGCTCAAAACCAGGAACCAATTCAACCAAATGAAACCTTTGCATTAAAACGAAGCAAGTCCGAGAGAAATACAACAACTCCACCAACAGAGTAAAAATGGAATACAAAAAAAGACAAGGGATAAGTCAAAGAGAAGGCTCCGATCAAGGCAATCTCCTCACGAGTTTGACGAATGAGAAGAGGCCTGCAGCGATTCATCGTCATTCTGTTGCTCGCCGTCTCCGCTTCCTTCCGAAGCAATCTCCTCATCTCGATCCAAGCGACGTCCCGAAGCTGACCTTGGATCCGAAGTCTCTAAGTTTGATCCAACAGGGTCGAGGCACTGAGAAGGTTTATCATATCCGGCTTCAATAAATGCGAGAAGCGACTCGTCGACATACTCCGACTCTAGCCTTAACGGAGACAGCGAGTAGTCACCTTCTTCCGGTGACCCGGGATCAAGCTTCTCTGCCTCCGCCTTCCTGAGCTTCTCTTCTCCTCCGAAGAAATCAATCTTCTCCTGCGGAATCGCTTCCCCATCTTCCTTAAGCATCTCCAGGCATTTCCGGGTCCCGAAGGCCTGGCTCCACAAGCATCGCGCATCATCAGTACAGCTTCTCCGCGTGCTCTCGAAGCCGCTTGAACCGGATCTCCGCCTTGGCAGGCATTGCTGCACGAACTTTAGCCCGTTCCCTAGTAACCTCGCTGACGCGGGACCTTCGAAGAGAAGAGGTCTCCTTCTGAACTCTCTCATCATCGTTGCCTTGTCCTCCTCAAGCCGAAGTTTCTCTAGTCGCAGCTCCTCTGCAGCAGCCCGTGCAGCCTCCAAATCCTTGGAAACATCCTCAAGCTTCCTCACCTGAGCTTCCGCTTGGCTGATGGCCTCTTCCTTAGCCGTTTCGGCCTCTTCGAGCAAGTCTTCCAGTGCAGAGACCCTCTTCCGCACTTTCCTAGTCTTCTCTTGGGCCTTTCCCAAGCTCGCATTGGTTGCCTTCAACTCAGAATCGTACTTCTTGACCAAGAGGTTCACCCCACTGTCGACCTACGAAGAGAAATACCAAGGTCAAAATACCAAAGTTAACAAAATATAAGGGACGACATATTATCAACTTACCTCGCATCGAAGACGAGCCACCTCAAGGTAAGCTTCCGGGAAGACCAACTGATCAACCGATTGGAGTACCCTCGGCTCCAGGATTTCGGGTTGGCCCTCGTTCTGACCCACCCCATCAGCAACCGGCGCCTCTTCCGACCCAGTCTTCTTCTTCTTCCTCCTCCTCTTCTTCTGAGAATTTCCCGGAGGAACCCCCACATTCTCAGTCAGAGGGTTGTTGCTCGGTAAAGTAGGGAGGTCGGAGGTTGGATCTGGGATGTCCTCGTCTTCATCTCTGAGGTGAGGAATATCAGATGCTGCAGAACTTCTCACCAATCTCTTTGCGTTTTTTCTCCTCAAACCGCCCTCAGCATTATGCTCGTCGTCGGACGCGTCGAGATCACCAGAACGAGACCTCTTCCGACCACTGTGAGCAGAAGTCTCCACCACAGTGACACCTTCGGAAGTGGGATGAACGCTGCGATCAGACGACTCCACTCCATCGAGGCCGAAGCCATCGACCACCCTCATTAGGCTCGCTGCGTTAGAAGACCCGCCTCTTTGAGCTTTGAGCATTGCAGTCAAGTCGGGCAAATCTTTCATCTTCAAGGCTCTGGTTATTTCCCTTTGCTCCCCCTTTGAGAATAGCTTGGATCTCTTTTTACCCGGCCGATTAAGACTCGGAGGCCTCGAATCCCAATCACCTGCACGCACCAGCGCTTGAGAAACCAATACAAGAATAAAATTGTAGTTAGTTCTCCTCACCACGATCGATGTGATCTAACGCCCTACGTATCCTTTCCTCGCTGATATCCGGCCACCTGCGATGACCGAGCTCAACCAATGCCCGAGCGTTGGCAAAGAACGTTCCTGGGATTATGCCTTCGGACAGGTAAAAATTCGGGTGCTTTCCTGCCAAAAGAAAAGAAGAAAGGGATCAGATTAAACTAAAAAGAAGAAAAGATCAGGACAAGCTAGCTACCGGCTACACCGTTCCAGTAAGCCCTAAATTCGTCCCCAGGCGGGTCGACAAAAGCAAATATGTCCGACTTGACAAAAAAGTAAGCGCGTTGCCAGTCTGGAGTCTTTACGGGATGACCAGTGATGGTGTTGTAATTCTGCCTCATTCTCACGGAGAAAAGCCGTGGTCCAGGCGACAGATCGTCGTCAGCTGCTCGAATGCATACACGCACAGAGAAATCCATATCTCCGCGGCCATCACCATCAATGCGACCATTATGCGGTAAGCCCCGTTCACCATCTGGCTAAGGGCGAGATCACGTCGAGAGACGTATGAAGTCACCAGACGAGGAATCGGGAACCAAAGCTTGGTGTCAGCTTCGAAATAGGATTCGTAGACGCATTGGTACCCGGCCAGGGGTGACCAAGGACGCTGATCTTCTGTCGGAATAAGATACGTCACCCTGACAGCGTTGCAAGCAGCGAGCAAGCTCTCCACCGACTTGACAGTCGATTGCGTTCTCCGCGTATTGGTCCACGCCTGCCCCTCCATGTCGGCGGCACGAAGCGACCTCGGGGAAATCACGGGCTGACGCTCAAATACTCCCATGCCGGCGTAGAAAGTCGGCACCAACGGAAGATCGTCCCCTTCCACCGCCCTAATGGTGGCTCTTCCGGATCGAGCCGAGCGAGATCGGACAGGACTTCTCCGCCTATGATCAGACGGCAGCAGCCGAGGCTGCCTCACTCGAGGATCACTCAACATCTCTGCGGCAGCATTCACATCATCGTCGCCCCTTATCTCCCTTTCCGCATCGACAACGAGAAGTCGCTCCGCATATTACTAGACCAACACTATATATCCTACACAAACTAGAGAGAGAAAGCGGAGAGAAAGGAGAGAGAAGAAAGGATACCTGTAGTAGCAGAGGAATGACAAGAATGAAGAAGGGAGGACTATTGATAAGAAGAGGAGGGCACGACTACCAGAGCCATAATTAGGTCTACAGAAGCCTAGTTGGGCCTCAATCCGAGCGACCGTTCGCATTCCAACCTAAATGGGCATGGATCCTCTTAAAACACTCGTTCGCTCGCGACCGTTCACATTCTGACAAGCTTCTCAACCTACTGGTCAACAATATAGCGAGCTAGCGATTCTAACGAGCTAACAACGCCTAACGAGCTAGCAGCCCTAACGAGCTAGCGACGTCGAGCAAGTTAGAAGAAAAAGAAAAGGGCAAGAAAACAAACAGCGGAGAAGCGAGCCGACTGACTCCATTAACGGACCAAATCTATTAAATCCGCCCTGACTTCAACAATAACTCGGCAACGGATCTGGGGGACTTACTGTAGGAGGTGAATTAACTTCCTAGCAAGGCCCGTTGAATGAAAGGCCGGGCCCGCCACAAGGATCAGCCAACCTCAGTTAATCAGGGAACAAATCAGCCTTAACTCGGCTAATCCCCACGATTAGTCGAGTTAATGCTCGATTACCAAAAAAGCTCTGCCTCGATGGGCCAACCTTGGCCCATCGAGTAAAAAGCCTTTCAGATTCGCGACCAGCTCGCTAGGGCAAACAAAGTGAATAGTATAAAAAGGGAGAGAAGGCAACAGGAAAAGGGGGGTCCAAAATCGAACTGACTGAGAAGACGGCTAGAACTAGGGTTTCCACTTTGTACGTTCTATCCGACCTATGTTACACGACCAAGCTCACTGAGCTCCGTCGAACGACCCATTGACGAGTTCCGTCACCTTCTTACTGATAATAGACCAAACTCGGTTCAAACACAGTGACGTTTTTTTCTTCTCGCGATTCATATCTGTTCAGAACAACGACGACTCTGCCTTATTTGATGAGCAATTTTGGGTGTATGCTTCTATTTAGTTTTTTTTTTTGGTTTTGGATTCTTATTGTTCCAGATTTAAGAATTTAGGGCTTTTATTGTTCTTATTCTCCCTTTCAAAGTATTTTCTGTTTTTATTTATTACATTTTCAGATCTGGATTTAGAGTAGAAGTGGAAACAACATAAAAAAAAAACAAGTTTAAATTCCTTACAACTTGGAAATCAGTAACTGCGGAATTTTGTTAACATCTGCATGCCTTTACACTTCTTCATCCTTTTCTCGAGAGCCCTTGCTATAAACCCTGTGAATCAATTGCTTATCGTTTTACTGCTGATTCGGAGCAGTAGTTCTCTTAGATGCAGGTTTCTTCTGCTCAATAGTGTTGTATATTTAAGTGAAAATGTGCAATTTATATATTTAAGTGAAAGGGTGCAAGGCTTTATTTATTAAAGTGAAAGGGTGCAAAGTTTTTATGAACCATTGCAATTGTTTATGTGAACAATTGCAACTATATAATTGAAAGCTTGCAACTCTTAATGATTGGCAACCTTTGGAAATAACTATATTGATGTTTGTACCCCTTGGTGATTAACCATTGTAACTCTTTGCTAAACATTACAACTCTTCATTAACCTTTGCAAATTTTGGTTTAACCATTGCAACTTTTGGTTGCAACTCTTCACTCTCTATATAAGGAGATGTAGGCATTGGGAAATGATATAGAAAAAATCAGAAACTAGTAGTTAGTAACAAAGAAAAAGATTCATTGTTCAAAGATTATCAAAGACTTTGAAGAAACACATATAAGCACTAAAGCTCTTTTTGTTTCTCTTGTATCTTAGCCTAGAACAAGAGTGTGACTTTGATTGTCTTATCTTACAAAGGGATTTCGTGTAACCCAAGGCTTGGAATAGGGTCGAAATACTCTTTAAGGAAAGCACGGCGATTCAATCATTATCCAAGTATATAATTCACAATTTCCGGGTTACCAACCAATTTAACCAACAAATAGGGTAGTGCTGGATCTTCTTCAAGTATTGAAGAAGATCCATCCACAGATTTGTTCTCATTAGCTCGTGAAACAGACGGTTCAATAGAAGCAGTGCGCTCTGGCTTCAGATATATGTCTGGAATTCCAAGAACTTCTCAACGCCGGACAATCAGCTTTTGCTGGTTTTCTCAGTTTGGCAAAGGTCTTGTATTTCCAGAAGAACTTTAACACATTTTCAAACTCGAAAACACATAGAACCATAAGATGAAAAACAGAAGGAGAGTCAGTTATATACTTGAGATGATTAACAACTGTTTCAGTGACCATAGCTTTTCTCAATTCCTGAAGATCTACCGTCTGAGCCGTCTCCCTCTGATGCATAGTCTCCTGTGCACATCAAAAGACACCTCTCAGTATCACCTATACATTCTTGAATACAGGTCAAATACGACCACATAAAAGTTTTGACATGCTATGATTTGTTAAATAGAAAAATCAGTGGTGTAATGCATATTAAGAATTTCCCAAGTAAATACTAGCTTTAGCACTTGTAAAGTTTCGATATTCTATGTTCTGACCAACAGAAAAATATTGAACGAATGTTTTCTCTCTAATTAGCTCAAAGCCCTTAAATCTTGTCTCAGCATATAACTTGACATACTATGCCATTGTTCACCATCCCAGTAAGTTTCGCTAGAGCTCGAGCATGTAAAGGATGAAAGTGATTGTCAACCTTCAAACTCTGTTCAACTCGTAACTGATGTGTTTAAGCGGTGGACGTTCATTGAATGTTGGATAGTCGTCGACTGAGAGGAGGGAGGACAATGTCAAAATAACATTGTCAAATAGACTAAATTTTGGGATAATTAACCTGATGAAATAAACATGAAAAATGGACCTTTTCAGCAGTAACGCTGTTTTTAGCTTCCAAACCCATACCGCGTTTTTCATGTTTCTCAGCTTCCCAATCTGAGACAGTCGCACCTCAACGGTGGAAGAACAGTGGCCAGCAAGAAGGATTGATGAATTAACCATGATACTGAAAATAAAATTTCTGTGTTGTTATGACGATTGAGAGGATGATGTTTAAGGGTTGAAGTTTGACCTTTTATAGGTGTAGATACACCTCCTGCTTGACATGGGTCGATGGAGTTAAAGGCGACGAATCAATTCTTCGTAATGTTTCAGCGGATTAGGACCGATGACGAAACAATAAATCGAATCTTGACATAGAGATTCTTCATGACGGTTCGTCTCACTGAACAGCCCGAAACTCCATTGTTGGTGTAGATGGTTCGAAAAACAACATGAACCCTAATTTTCTGTATCGCCTTCTACGAAGAAGACATTATTCTCTCTCTATCGGGTGGGATATCGAGTCTAACAAAACGTAATAACAAAAGAAGATTCGGTTAGTGAAAAACATATGGCAGGTTGTGAGAGTATTATTTGATGACGCGTCCTCTTAAGAAGAGAGACAATATCTTCCTTATATTTATATAATAAGATACTACAACATATGTTTCCAAACCATAAACTGAATAATATTATGAATCACTACATTCACTTATTTATACTGAAAATAATTCAATTTTACTATATCTTAATTTAGATTATTTACAAATATTTATAATTACATGATTTCAATTTTTCTCTAACAAAATATTTTTTATAAAATTTATAAATTATTTTTAATATCTACTATATGAAAAGACATCCTCAGAAGTCTTCCAGAAGATTTACGTAACTTCATAAGACTTTTTAGGGTAATATTCGTAAAAGTTAATTTTTTTTGTTTGGTCATAATAGGTTGATTGTAATTTTATTTTGGGTTATTTATGCATTTGATTGAAATTTGAATATACTTTTTCATTTAAAATCAAGTACCGAATCATATTTGACAAATTTCCCTTACATTTAACTACCTTTTTTACTTATATCTAACTTAATTATTATTAATTATATATTCTACCCTAAAATCAAGGAACTATATAACTAATATACTTTCTTACAAAAATAATTAATTCATATTATATTAACACTGAATTTAAGTAACTAACTAATTATATTTTATTTATTAATATAAAAATTATATATGCCTACTAATTCGTATATATACAATTATACTTTAATCCAAATGCAAATTTTCTTTTGCAAAACCTTCACAATATACATAATAATATAAATCTTATCGATAGAGTATTAAAACTAATAAAATAAATATTAGTAGTTAGTCACTATTTATATTTAGAACATGTTATTATTTATAATTTTTTGAGTATAGTTTTATTGGTTATTCTAATAAACATGTAAAATATTTATCAAATATAAAACTAATTAAACAAAACATTATGTTAGGCTTGGGCATTCAGGTACCACTTGGTATACCAGTTGTGTATTTCGAATTTTTGTTCTAATTTATATCATATCATATGTTTCATTCTGGTAAATTTGTAAGTAATGATTGGGTTTGAATATAACGCACTGGTTTTGGTTCTAATTTGTATCACATCTTAAAATTCATAAACTAACCATATGTCGTTCGTATTCAAATTATACTAGGTGTTTGCCCACAATTTTTCGTGTAGTTATATTATATAAACAAATATACATATATATTATGTTTACAAAATTATAGTTTTGAATAATAAATAGAAATTTTAATTTTTTAATTTCAAATAGTTGGATAATCAGAAGTTTCAGTATATATTTTTAGAAGATCAGTGAGATTTAAATAGTTATCATAAATCATATTTGTAATATTACTTGTGTTATTTGGTAATTTTATTAATTAGTTCTAGGGTTACCTTTTGTTTTTAGAAGTTAACTAATAAAAGTTAACGACCAATCAAATTATAATTATTTTTAAAATTTAACTTATTAACGACACATAAGCAAAAAAAATATTTAAGTGACTTCTTAATTAATATATAGTAGTATTTATCTCTTTAAAGCTAAGGATAAATTTAGTTAAGGTAAACATGAAAGCATGTATTAGGAAACTTGTAGTTTAAGCAATTTCTCTCATAATTTTGTCAAATCACACTTTCTCACTAATTTTTTATTTAGTGTTTACCATAAAACTCAAATGTGTTAAAAATATGTATTCCTTAAATTATCTCTATTTTATCAAAAACTAATTCATCGGAGAAAATTTTTTTTATTAAAACTAAAGATATCTTTAAAAGTATTATTTTCATTTATTTTTAATTAATTTAAAACATACATATTTTAATCTAATCTGATTAACTAATTATGTATAAAAAAAATAATATTTAAATTTTAAATAACACAATGTCGTTATTTTAGGCATATAGACTTAATATTATTGTGAGATCCAATGTTAAATCGAAATAAAATGTTTTTATTTGTAAAACACTTGTCAATGTTTATTATTGTACATTTTAAAAGTTTATTATACCGCACAAAACATCTAATTATTTTTTAAATAATATTTTCTTACTTAAATATAAATTATATTTTTCATCTTTGACTTTAATAATTGTGGAACTAATAATTTTTATTGATTTTCCTTACTCAATTTATCTTAATCTTTTAAAAACACATAAACTAATTAGTTCACATTGTATAAACACAAAAATACATATATCTAAACAAAAAAAAATAAAAATTAAATCTTAAGAATATAAAAGAACCAAAAACACAATAATCATATTTATTATTTCCCTCGTATTTTTATTTATGTCTCCTTTCTTTTTTTCCCTTTAAAAATGTGCATCCTCCTATATATTAACCTGCCCAACAATCTTGCAATAAACGACCAGGAATAAAATAATAACAGATGGAGTTCTCTGTGGGTACTTTGTCACAGATGGCAAGTCAAAAGCATGCTTCATTGTTGCTTCTGTCAATGCCCCAGTACCTTCACCTGGCAGCTTCACGGGAAAAAACTGCCTTAGAGAAAAGCAAGTTGCGCTTTTATTATTATCTGGTAATTAATTTAAAACTGTTAGATGGTATGTCATTTAAAATTGTATTCATCAAGCACATTATTTTCAAAGAATTAATATTCTATTAATATAATTAATATAGTTTTGATTATAATATAATTAATATAGTTTTGATTATAATATAAGTAATATAGTTTTGATTATAATATAATTAATATAGTTTTGATTATAATATAATTAATATAGTTTTGATTATCATATAATTAACATGCTCATTTTTAAAAGGAAAAAATATAAAAGAGACATAAATAAAAACACGAGAAAAAATAATAATTATGATTATTGTGTTATTGATTCTTTTATATTATAATCAAAGCTATATTAATTATAATAATAGAGTATTAACTCTTTGAAAATCATGTGCTTGATTAATATAATTTTAAATGACTTATCATCTAAAAGTTTTAAATGAACTACCATATAATAAATGACTTACCATAAAACAATTTTAATTCATCTGTCTATATTAATAAATAAATTAAATAAAAAAAATTCTTGATTAACCATATAATTTTTATGTTTTAAATAGAAAAATATTTTAATCATTTTTAAAAGTGATAAATCATCTAAGATATCACATTTTCATTGAAAAATGATTAGAATCTTTTAAAATTTATATTTGAATGTTTCGCATTCATTTGACATTATATATATAGCGAATGAGTGGGTTTAAATAATATTATTAGGCTTAAATTAATTAGTTTTCTGAAATTTATGATTTATTGTATTCACTACTAATACAAAAATATTAAAAAATCATTTTTATAATTTATTATGTAGTTTCATATGTATTTATATGTATATTATCAACTTATATGATGTAATATATGATATTTAATTTATTTCTATAAAGAAATTATGTTAATTTGTCTATATTTAAGATGTTTAATTGTTTGTTTGGAAACATAGATTAGATTAGGTAATTATAGTATTAGTTTTCTTTTAAAAACTTTAATTAAAAAATAGAAAATAAAAAAAACATGAACCAATCAAATTACAACAATTAATTAAAGAACTCTCATATGAGTGACACGTCAGCAGAACTCACTTAAGTGACTTCTCAATTAATATATAGGAAGATTGGTTTGATTCAGATATATCTGAATTTAAATCCAACATTAAAAGCAAAACATAAAAACAAATACTTATTTATATATAATTGGATAGTTAAGCTACCTATTTAAAATTTAAATACTTATTTTTAGATATCATTTCAAACAAGTATATAATTTTACATTTGAAATACATATTTATGTTTCAAATATTTATATTTGCGATTAATATAGATATTCAGATCGGGTTTTTGGAATTTTTCGGGTTTTCAAATTTTTTTCAGGGTTTTCAGTTTCTTGGGTATTTGTTCGGGTTAAGCTAATAACATTTCGGATTCGGATATGTTTTGTACCACTGTACAGGATCTTCTGGTATGTCTTACATTTCAGACTATGTACGGATCGGAATTTTTGGTTTGGGTTCAGTTTGGACTTCGGGTTACGGACTTTATGCCATGCCTACTTTAAATAAAGAGAAAATGTGATTATGTAAATCTTTCACCAAAAATTATTACGCCAAAATCTAATTCATCATTTAAAAACTTACCAAAACCATAGTTAGGTCCAAGAGATAGAGATGTTTATGTTTTAATCCTTGTTCGGAAACACGTTAGTCATAAGTCCCGTGTTCAATGTAGCCGAACAACGTGCAAAAAGACGGAGATTAAGCGGGAATTAACGGGGGAATAGTTTTAAGATGTAGTTAGAAGAGATAATTACTAGAATGTTATAGAAAAATGCAAATATTACTAGATTGTTATACATCTTTGAAAATTACTAGAATGTTGGCAGACCCCGAGTAAATTACAATAAAGACCCTTGTCTAGTTTTTTTTAATTGAGATTACATTTTAATTAATTAATCCACTTCACTAATCTTTTGTCCACATCACTAATAAATGTGATCAAAAGAGAGGAAACAAAAATCAACCGTCGTTTGTTAAACTTTGGTGTTAAAAAAGAGAGCAAATCACAACTTTTTCAAACGTCTTGAAACCCTGACAAGTTCTCTTTTGTTTATCGTTATTAATTGTCCTCTGTCCGGTATCGTCTTCGTCGAAATCCCATTCTCCGACAATCTTCTTCTTCGAAATCGTCTTCTCCGCAATCACCTGAAATCGTCTTCTCCGGTATGTTGTGGCTGAGTTTGATTTTTATTGTGGCTGAGTTCAATTTTTATTGTGGCTGAGTTCGATTTTTATTGCGTCTGAGTTAGTTTATAATATGTTGTGGCTGAGTTAATGCTCTATTGCGGCTGAGTTATATGTTATGTTGTGGCTGAGTTAATGTTCTATTGCGGCTGAGTTATATGTTATGTTGTGGCTGAGTTATTGTTCTATTGCAGCTGAGTTATATGTTATGTTGTGGCTGAGTTAATTTTCTATTGCGGCTGAGTTATATGTTATGTTGTGGCTGAGTTAATGTTCTATTTCGGTTGAGTTATGTGTTATGTTGTGGCTGATTTACATATGTCTTTTATGATCAGATGGATGTTTCTGAAGATCAAGCACGGGATTACGCTCCAAGACTTTATGATGAAGGGGCTTATAATCTGGAAAATAAAAATATTAATCACAATTTACATATGGAAGAATTACCTCAAGTTAGAGAAGCAATAGGACGTGATGTGTGGGAACACCTGAAGCAGTTTCCTGTTGGAATAATTGCTAAAATAGCTGGTGGCAAAAGCGTGTGGTCTGGCAGGACTGTACATTATCTACTATGTAGACAGCTGCGAGTCCATAAGAAGGAGATCTGGAATCTCGTTGTTGATCAACCTATCAGGTTTGGTTTACACGAATTTGGTGCGATAACTGGGTTAAACATTGGTCCGCTGCCAATGGAAAGTTTTGAACCTGACCAATACAAAACGTTCTGGGATGAGTTGAAGTGCCGTATGGGATAGGACCCAAGTTAGATGAACTGAGGCTAGTATTAGAAGTCTATCGGCCCTGGAGTTTTGAAAAGCGTAAATGGTTAGGGCTGTGACTTCTTCAAGCCATGGGACTTTATGCTTTGCATCATAATTCTAGGATTCCATTTGAAATTGCAAAAAGAGTATTCGATGATGAAGCCATGATGACTTATCCATGGGGTCGGACTGCATTAGAAGTTCTTGTTGACTCTATTAAGATGTTAAATCCACAAGGAGGAACATACACTATAAGCGGCCTGAAGGACATGTTATTGGCATGAGAATATGAATATGTCACTTGCTTTGGAGAGCGTTTTGGGAGAGTTTTTGATGAGAAAGCAATTTCGCTTTTTCGATGGGGTGAAAGACCATGGTCAGGTAAGATTTATTTGATGGCTGAGTTAAGATTTACTTAATGTCTTAGTTTAACTTATTTGACGGCTGAGTTATTATTTACTTGTTGGCTGAGTTATTAATTCTTTGACGACTAAGTTATTAATTCTTTGACGGCTGAGTTAGAATATGCTTTACGGCTGAGTTATGATTTGTTTGCTGGCTGAGTTATGTTTTCTGCTGTAGGTGCGTGTGAGGAAAAGGATTATGAAGGAGGACGTTGAGGAGATGTTTCCTAAGTGGGAGGATGAAGAAGATGACCCACAACTTGTTAATTTGATAAAAGACATACATGTGGGTCGGTTTGTTAGAGGTTTTTGGGATGTGTAGAGGAATGAGAAGAAGAAAAAAATGAAGGCTGGAGTTTCGTCAGAGGCTGAGCCACCCGCAAAGAAGCAGAAGATAGGTAAGAAACAAAAGGAAGTGAAGAACAGTGAGGGTGAAGCTGCTAATGTAGGGAAGGAAGTTAGGGAAGATAAGAGGAAATATGCTACTTTAAGGACCATAATCACTTCTCTGGACAAAATTTCTAGAAAATTTGACGCCGTTGATGATAGATTTGAGCAGTTTGACTTGCGGTTCACCGCCTATGATGCCAAATTTGTAGAGTTTACCCGGAAGTTGGTAGATATGGAGAAGAACATTGGTGATACAGTCAAAGCTACGTTGGATGAGCGTCTGAGAGTTATGGGGGGAGGGGAAAGTGCCCAAAACGATGATAAAGTCTCAAAATTCAACAACCTATCTTTACCGCTGAAGTCTGTTAATAGTCCAACAGTGAAACTTAATTTGACTGAAGATCTTGCTAAGGCGAATGCCAAAGGTTTGGGGGCTAAACTGAATTCGGAAATTGAATTTTCTAAGGTAAATGAGGTGAAAAAGAATTTGTTTGAAGAGTTTGTTAACGCTGACGCAACAGTTGATTTCCTTACTATTTCTCCAGCTAAGGAGCCAGCATTAGGACGCAGGGGTAAGCCAAAACAGAAACAAGTTGAGATAAAAAATGAGGACGCTGATTTACGAAAGGAGGCCACTGCTAAGAAAAAAGAGGCGACTGAGTTAAAGAAGAAGCAAGTTGAGTTAAAGAAGAAGCAAGTTGAGTTAAAGAAGAAGCAGGCTGAGTTAAAGAAGAAAGAAGCGGCTAAGTTAAAGAAGAAAGCGGCTGAGTTAAAGAAGAAAGAGGCTGAGTTAAAGAAGGAGGCCCCTCCTTTAAGGAAAACGAGGACTCGTGCAGGTGTAATAAGAATACCTATCGTGAAGAAGAACCAGACTGACAGTGAGGTTGAGGATGTGATTGGCGCCATTATCGCGGCAGAAAACGAGCTGTTGCCGGAGTCTGATGATGATGAAGGGGAAAGAATCATGTCTGCGAGAATTAAGGATTTTGGGAGAGATGTGTTAAATTATCTCCAAATGGATCTGCAGTGAATCCATACGATGCTCCTTCAACACGAGTTTTTCCTTACATTAGAGACATGGAACGACATGCATAAGGAAAATCTGTGAACCTTCAACAACAATCTATGATCCTCTCGCACCTGTTGATCCGGCTAAAGTGGGAAATCTTATGCAATTCCTAAAGGAATTCGAGTATGTACCTTTACACGATTAGTTCAGCTATCAATTAGCAATATTTGTCTAAACTGACTTGTGTTCAATTTTTAGAGACATTCCTCTTGATGAGGGTAATGAAGAAGTTGAGTTTTACACAGTCCTCCTCACTGAAAGACCGTATTGTCCAACGAATAAGTATGGAGGGCTTATGGATAGTGTAAGTGTACCTTATGGCTGAGTTATGTTTACGTTGCGGCTGAGTTATGTTTATGTTAAGGCTGAGTTATGTTTATGTTATGGCTGATTTATGTTTATGTTACGGCTGAGTTATGTGTATGTTTCGGTTGAGTTATGTTTATGTTACAGCTGAGTAATGTATATGTTACGGTTGAGTTATAATATTGACGTGATATTCTTTTTCAGCAATTTTTTGGGGTTTTTGAGAGTCCTCTTTGGAATGTTGAAGCGAGATCCCAACCCATTTCGTTTAGACCGCATTGTCTTTTTGGACAATTGGATCCTTCAACTTTGGATCCATGATTACAAGCAGTTCAAGATCAAACCAAAACTGTTCAAATTCAAAGAATCTGGCTATGAAGATTTAGTAAACCGTAGGATCCCCAAAGACCTTCAGACACATAAGAAGTGGCTACAAGATGTGGATCACTTGTACGGAGTGATTCAAACTGGAGGCGATCATTGGGTGGCGTTTCATGTGGATCTTGTGAAGGAGAAGATTGATGCCTACGATCCTATCATCGGACAGATAACAAAGGAAAGTGAACAGAAAATTCTGAATGCATTTAGGCCGCTTACACAAATGATCCCTGCAATGATGAATGATTTAATTCCAGCCAATCTCTGAACACCTAAAATGAAGCAGTTTAGGTTCTGAAGGAGGAGAGGCAAATACATTCCCCAAAACACACAAGTTGGTGCTTGTAGATTGTATTCATTGAAGTTTCTCGAGTGAGTAGCACTTGGTGTAACTTTTGATGGGATAAACGATGCAAATATTCAGGGTATACGGGTGAAGATGGCAGCAGAGATCAAAGATGAAGGAGGATATGACTTGATGACCCAGTTCAGCTAAACTTTTTAATTTGTATTTGACTTATGGTTTTATTTGTGTTTGACTTATGTTATGATTTGCATTTGACTTTTGTTAAGTTTTTATAACTCTAACTCAGCCAGACCTCAAACTTGCCCTTAAATCGGTGGTATATTTATATAAATCAGCCGTAATATTCTTATAACTCAGCCGTATCATAATTATATAACTCAGCCAGACCTCAAACTTACCCTAAAAATGGTGGTATATTTAATAACTCAGCCGAAACATAAACATAACTCAGCCGTATCACAATTATATAACTCAGACAAACCTCAAACTCACCCTAAAAATGAAAAATTGTTAATAAAGTATGTATAATCTTTAAATCAGCTATAATTAAAGTACATCAAGTGAACTTTAAATTAAATGAATGTGTGTATTATCTTAAATTAACAATTTCAAACTTTAACTTGATTCAGAGATATATGTTTTCTTAGTAAGCGTTACATATGTCTATAAGCTATCTACAAGTTGAGACTTTATTCATATCAAATAATCCATTTTTTTCAATTTTATGGGTAAACTTTCTTATATTTCTTTATTTGACACATTAAACTCTAAATCCCAGTTCTAAAATACTAAACATTAAACCCTAAACCCTATAGCTAAGACCCTAAATCATATAACTCAGTCGTAACGAATCAATAACTCAGTCGTAATGAATCAATAACTCAATCGTAACGAATCAATAACTCAGCTGTCAAGTGTAAATTCTATAAGTCAGCCGTCAAGTTAGTATAACTCGGCCGTCAAGTGTTATTTACAATGCGACGTTTCGTATTTTTGGCGAAAATATGTTAATCGGTGATATCGTCAATTTTATCTTGCGATCATTCGATTGTCTATATCTTCCTATATATATCTAAACCTACTCTCTCCCATTGCATTCATTCTAGAAAAAAAAATATCACCGCATATGTCATGGTGATTGTCCCTAGTGGTCAACGAAATCACAGAGTAGTGTCAACGCTATACTAAACTTTGCGGATCGGGATAACCTTCCCGTTCTAAAACCTGGTGCGGGTTCATTGCTTGATAGAACAAGTGTTACATGGTTTAGATTTTTACACGATCTAACGCAAGCGATCCCGGCGATTCTTCAAGAGGGTTGGGTTCATGAGTGGCCGACTTACCATTTCATTCCCAACCATTTTAAGGAAAACTGGTTTCTTATACTCGTTGTAAGCACATGTTATGTATAGAAATTAGATTTAAAAACAAGGGATGGTAATATTTTTTATTTTTTTATTGCAGCGTAAATAAAAATTGGATCCGAGGCATAATTTGACAGTGTGGACACATTTCAATCTGTTGGCTAGAACGATTTTTCGAAATCAAATGCGCACGTTGAAGAGGATATGGGCGCAAGGCGGGGAGAAGTCTTCGTGGATGATAACTAGAGTTTGGCTTAACCTAGTCGATATGTTTATTGAGTTTAGTCCTCATAATTTTGGGTTTTGAATGTATGTATAATGTTTTGTTTGTATAATTTTCAGAATGATTAAGTAACTCAGCCGTCAAGTAACCAATGACTCAGCCGTTAAGTAAATATCGTAACTCAGCCGTCAAGTAAATATAGTAACAAAGAAATCCCTAACTCAGTCGTAACATAAACATAACTCAACCGTCAAGTAAATATAGTAACAAAGAAAACCATAACTCAGCCGTCAAGTAGAAGTCCCATAACTCAAGCGTAACATAAACATAACTAAGCCGTCAAGTAAATATAGTAAGAAAGAAGTCCATACCTCAGCTGTCAAGTAAGTATAGTAACAAAAAAGTCCATAATTCAGTTCTTATGTATCCATTAACTTAGCCGTCATGAAGTCCATAAATCAGCCGTCAAATATGGACGGACTCAGCCGTCAAGTTAATTTTATAACAAAAAATCCACAACTCAGTTGTAATGGTGCAACTTTTCGGTGTTTGGGCGATATGTTTTCGTGTTTTAAAATTAGGCGTGTGAATATGTCTAATCACAAGACGTTTACAATATTGAGACGATAATAAGTGTTTCTTTATTATTTTCTTAAAAATATTAAATGTCGTGGTTTAAATATTAGGCGAGACAATATGTGATTTTTAAAGCTATCTTCATTTGCCAAAGTTCTAAAATAAAATGTCTTCATCATCTAACACAATCTCATCCTCCGTTGCAGAAAACGTAACCCGACTGCGTAGGAATGTGGAGAGAGGAATACTGAGACAATGTTGGTGTGGTGAATCTTCTAATATACATACATCTGGAACAGCTCAAAATTCAGGAAAATTGTACTATTGTTGTGCAAAAGGATATAATAAGGTTTTATTTAGTTCTTATTTGACATTTTAAAATAATAATAATTGTGGTATTGAAATCTGATTTTATTGGTGAAAACAGAGACATTTATTCAAATGAACTGATGAATGTTTGGTAGATGAGGTTGAAGATCTGAAGTTAGTGATAAGTCACATGAGAAAAGATTTGTTGGAGCTTAGCGTTAAATTTGATCGGTTGGAGAAAGAGTTTGAAGGAATGAAGATGACATCCGAGAGAAGAGGAAACCAATGCATTAGTGAGGTGCAATGTTTGAGGAATGTGGTGGTTTGTAAGTTATGCATCGTTGTATTTTGCTACTATTATTTCTTATCATAGTCGTTAAGTGTAATTTTTAAATTATATTTCATAACTCAGTCGTATCGTACCCAATAACTCAGCCGTCAAGTTTAATTTATAACTTTACTTCTAATAATTCAGCCGTAATGTACCCAATAACTCGCCCATTACGTAGTTCATAACTCAGCCTTTTAGACCATGATTATCCACGGGTTCTTAGGTTGAGTTTCTTATGGAAGATTAAGAAATTGTTTCTTAGTTTTCTTAAGGAAAGCTAAGACATTGTTTCTTATTTAAGAAACAGTGTCTTAACTTTCCTTAAGAAAACTAAAAGACAGTTTCTTAACTTTCCCTAAGAAACTCATCCTAAGAACTCGTGGATAATCATGCCCTTAGTATAATTTTTAACTATAGTTTGATAACTCAGTCGTACCATACCCATAATCAGCCGTTACGTATCCATAACTCAACCATTATGTACCTAATAACTCAGCCATTACATACCTAACAACTCAGTCATTTAGTATAATTTATAACTATAGTTTCGATAACTCAGCTATAAATATTCAATAACTCAGCCGTTTTGGGCGGAAAGATTATCTCGTGAGGTTTCGTCTTTCAATATTATCCAAAAATCAGCCATAATTTAAATAAAACTCATTTATAATGTAACCTTAACTCAGCCGTAATACAAAAAAAATTCCAAACAACAGTTTTACATCGAACAACTTCTCGCATTATGTCCACTCTGCCTACAACGAGAACATGTGTGTTCTTTTCTAGGACGTTTGTTCTCAAGTGCAATTTCTAAAGCAGATTTCATCATATTTTTCCTTAGGTCTTCCTGGTTGTTGACGAATTATCGGGGGCAAGCACAGTAGGTTAGCCACGTTTTGTGGAACTTCGAGCGCTGAATCAACCGGCATGACCGACTCAGCGTATGCGTTCACCAAATAAGCGCTATTACAGTAAGGACTGCACAAGGATATACGACAAACATTCATGTACTCGGCAGTTGCGATTGCATGCACACATGGTAATTTCTCGTGTTCGAAACAACAGCATGTGCACTTTCTCCCTTCCAAGTTCACAACATGCAAAGACTCCCCAGAAGATCCGTATGTAACCTCAGTGTGATAAGCATCAATCTGTTGTATTGTTAACCGTTTGACGTCAGTAACAAGACCCTATTATAAATACATAATAATAAAATGTTACAGCTGAGTTATGAAATATAAAGACTAACTTATGAACTTTTATGGCTGACTTATGAAATATTGGCTGAGTTATAAAATATGAAGACTGACTTATGAACTATTACGGCTGACTTATGAAATATAAAGGCTGAGTTATGAACTGTTACGGCTAACTTACATGAAGTAGTTTCTCGACACCACGCGAAAACGTGGTGTGCTGCGATCTAGCATCCTCTCTCCGTTCTGCAAACCATCTAGTCATCATTACTCGTATTGATACTAATAGTCAAATAATGTGAAGACTTCTAGAATTTGACAGTGCTCTGTTCATTGATTCCGCTATGTTTGTAATCATCAAATTGTACCTTTTTCTCGGAAAATGAACACGCATCCACATTGAGACATTATCTCTTTGGAGGTAGCCATGAAGTTCAGGATTAAGCGCTTCAATCTCCTCAAAAATCGTGCCACTTTTTTCACCAGACAAAATACATCTTTTTCTTTGTATTGTCCCAAAACGTTCTTATGTAAATGGTAAGTGCAAATCCCTCGAGAAGCCAACGGATACACAATCTCAATTGCTTTCCTTATCGAGTTATGCCTATCCGAGATTATTGCAAGACCCTCTTCATCAGAAATCAAAATTTTTAGTTGCGCAAAGAACTATTTCCATGAATCATCCTTTTTAGTATCAACCACGCCGAAGGCTATTGGAATAATCTAAAAGTTACCATCCTGTGCTAGTATTGTGAGAAGCGTCCCTTTGTATTTACCATTAAGAAACGTACCGTCGACAATTACAACTTTGCGCATGAAAGAAAACCCATTAATGCTCGCACTAAACGCAAGGAACACATACATGAATCTTCCAAACTCATCGATTTAAAGACGCGTAATTGTACCCGAATTTGCCCTTCTTATCATGTATAAGTAAGAAGACAACTTTTCAAACCCACTCTCAGGTGTTCCCTCATCGATTTTCCTTGTAAATTTCAGCGTCCTATGTAATTTCCAATAATCCATCTGCCCACAGGAAAACAATACAAATAAGTCAGCTGGTATGTTTCTGTAACTCAGCCGTTACGTAAATATAAGTCAGTTGTGTCGGTTATATAACTCAGCCTTAACGTACTAGTAAATCAGATGTAATTTACCTATAAGTCAGCCGTCTCATTTATATAACCCAGCCGTAACATACCTAATAACTCAGCCGTATCATTTATATAACCCATCCCAATCTTTTCAATAACTCAACCGTGTCATTTAAATAACTCAGCCGTGTCATTTAAATAACTCAGCCTTATCTTTTTTTTATAACACAACCCAATATTTCAATAAGGACTCAACCTTATCTTTTTTATAACTCAACCCAATATTTCAATAACTCAGCCCAATCATCAATATCATTTTAATAACTCAGCTCTATCATTTTAATAGCTTAGCCTCAACAAAATAATTACTTGTACACCAAATTGCTTATTGATAACTATTCTGACACTCTTAGGTCGAACGGACGGACCAACATCGCCGAGAAAGACCCTGTACAACTCTCCTAAAATGTCTAGTGTTGCCTTTCGAGATCGATTAGGACGCTCAGTTATAGAACATGTATGATCTGAATCGTAAATACGAACATAAAATGCCGGGGAAACCCCTTGTGTAGATGCACGAACTCTCCAGAGACATCCATCAACCCAACACTTAACAATGAGTGTATCGGGTGTGGATACATCTACATCAAAATCAAATCGATCCCTCACCGTAAGAAGTTTCAGTCGTCTCTCCAAATCGTCTTTACTCTCATATCGTTGCCCTACCGCAAGGTCTAGCAAAGACAACTCCAACCTTACAACCTCCGGATTCTCTTTAGGACCATTCATCGACATATTATGATACTCTTCTTAGTAAGTAGCGTCGGTGAATCTTCGTCTTCCGTTGGAGACTCACCGTATGAACTGAAGTTATCATCTTCAGATGACACACCATCCGAGTCGTCAAACAATCAAATCGGCTTTCAAATTCATCATCTTCTTCGTCTACTTCATCTTCTCCGCCTACTTTATCTTTTTATCCTTCCACTTTACTTGAGCAATCACTGTCATTTCCATCGCATTTCTCCTCCAAACTGAAACCATCATAATCCCACTATAAGCTTCGTATCTAGTTTCAAATTCTTTTACTTCTGAGTCTAAGCGGAATAACCTTTTCCTCTTCTCTTTCGCTCCGTCATTCAGATTAATTTGGCTATCCTTTTTCTCCATAATCTCCACACAGAGACGTAACTGTTCGATTTTCCTTAGGCTTAAAAAAATTTTCAACTGTCAAGTATTGGAGACGTAAACTGGTGGAGTATCATACGCCATTGTTTTCAAAGCTTTATTCGAGAACATGTAGCTCAGTTGAATCTGATGCCTCAACTCATTCAATTTGTAATCATCGAGTACCGACTTCGCAAGTTTGTCTGTGTTGTTTTCTCATCTATATGCAGAAATCTACACCCTTTTCTATCGGCGTTGAATACATATATGCTTTTCTTAACCCAGTTACCGGAAACAATAACTACCGAATCCATTAGATATTACCAAAAGAACAAAAATGAAGAAGAAAGATGAACAAGATGAAAAAGAAGCCACAACGGCTGTAACATAAACCCTAAAGTGAACTATTGTACGTTAGTGATGACATGAAAAATAAGAACTGATGACATGGAAAATCAGATCTGATGACATAGAAAATCAGTAAGCCAGCCGCCAAATGAATACATAACTCAGTCTAAATAAATCAGCCATCAAGTACAACGTAAGTCAACCGCAACGTGAATATTATTTCAGTAATTAATCCTATTAATCTTTCATTAATAAATCAGCCGTAATTAGTCTGGAAAATATTAAGTCAGGCGTATCGTCAAATAAGTCAGCCGTTAAATGAATGTTATTCTAGTAATTAATCTTCGCTAGTAAGTCAGCCGTAATGAAGTTGAGTTTATTGTTAACCTAACCTAATTGCGGCTGATTTAACGTAACTCAGTCGTAACTACCTCCAATAAGTCAGACGTGAATTTTATAACTCAGCCACTCGATGATCATTTAATCAGCAAACGAAACATAACTCAGCCATAACTTATTTCATAACTCAGCCATTCTCTCATAAATCAGCCAGATTTTAGTAAATCAGTCGTCACTAACGTCTGACTTATGTTAGTAAGTCAGCCCATATCTCATAAGTAATCCCATATCTTATAACTCAGTTGTATTGATGGATGATTTATGTGTAATCAGTCGCGTTGCTTAACTCAGCCGCAACATAACCATAACTCAGCCGTCAAGTGCTTTGCGACTGAGTTCATTAACGCACTTCCGCGGTTTCCTACGTGGCGTCGGTTTTTTGCTTACATGGAACTAAAAAGTAATGCCATTCTCGTAAATACGTTTTTTGTCATAACGTAATAAAATGGCACGTTGGATATTGAAAATATTCTAGTAATAAAAAAAAATTGTCAAGTTTTGGTAATAAGTCTTAATTTCTATAACATTTGAGTCAACTTCCCTATTTAAAATTGTATGAATGTTTTGATAGAAATGATCAATAAGTTTATTTGGTCTAGTTGTTAGAACTAGCAGTATGTGTATATATAATCGAGTTCGAGGGGTAGATCTCGCTTTGTACCTTTTTTGGTTTTAACCTAAACGAGAAATGACCATGATGCCCTCGTCTCTTTCCCCCAAAGACAATTCTTTCTGTGAACGCGGCCGCATATAACTTCCTTAGGGCATGTTTATTGGAGGTCTCTTAGCAGGGGTTCTTAACTTTTTTAAGTGACAGAATCCATAAAAATTATTCAACAGGCTCTAGAAAGACTTCCGGGGGGTCCCTATGCTTAATTTTTAACTAAGAAAATCTAAGAACCGTCTCTTAAATAAGAGACCTAAGAGCATGTTTATTGGGGGTTCTTAGGAGGATTTTTAACCAAAAATAGTAATGGGCCCCACCACTTTTCCTAAGAACCGTCTCTAAAAATCCCTAATTAAGAACAACCTCTTGCACTATTTCGTGGGCCCCACTGATACATGGTGGCCCATGATTGGTTTGTTTAAATTTTTTTCTTAAAAAAATCTGAAATAAAAGAAAAAAATAACTAAGAAGCAATAAACATGTTTTAAGAGCCGTCTCTTAGCCAAAAAAAATTTAAAAAGAGTCATATTAAGTTAAGAACCCCATCTTGATTAAATGTTTTTTTAAAATAGTCAAATTAAGTTAAAAACCTTATCCTAAGAGATCAGAGATAAACAGTCTTATATTCTTCTTTTTTGCTTTATAGCATAAAATATTTGGATCAAATTTTTAAGATTGAAGAGTCGTGTACTCTTCTACGGGAGCTTTTTTGAACAAGAGTTTTATAATAAGAGATTAAAAAGAAAACTAGATTCTGACCCGCGCGGTTGCGCAGACAATTTATATCTAATATATTAAAATAGAGTCCTATTTTTTATTAACTTATAAGTAGTCTAGGTTGGACCATTACATTTTTTTAATTTTCTATTTATTCTCTTATAACTAACTTAATTATTATTAAATATAGAATATATATAGCCAATTATCTTAATACTTTCAAAATAAGATATCTAAAAAAGATATTTTTAAATATCTTTTCGTAAAATTAGATTTTAATAATATCTTTTAATATCTTTTATTTAAAATGTAAATATACATTTGTTTTTAAATAATAAATTTATTATTAATATTAACTATATTTAAAAACAAAAAATTATTCATTATTCATTTATATAATAAAAAATCTATAATATTTATATATATAATTTATATATATAATTTATATTTATATATATAATTTATATTTATATATATAATTTATATTCATAATTAAATTACTACACTAAGTAATAAATATAAAGTAACTTAATTAATTAATTAACTATTTATAAGTTATAAAATAACAGAATAAATTATATTTATGAATTTTACAACATACTTCAACTTATTAAACAATATTAAAATTTGATATATGAACTAATAAATCATTTCATAAGTTAATATACATATTTAAATTAAGAAAATAAAAATCATTAATATATTTCTCATGTATGAGATGAGTATAATAACGATAGTTAATTTGTATAATAATATTGACAAAAAATATAATAATAAAATAAAATTTTACGAATATTTAAATTTAAAAATTTGTATTATAATATATGAAGCAAGTTATATAAATTAATTATCTTATTTTCATAAAATTTTATTAATGTAAATTTTACTTTTATTATATATATTTTAAAACAAATGTTTTAATAAAAAGATACACATGTATAAGATTTTTAATTTTGAGTAAATAAATATTTTAAAATTTCATCTCGATTTAAAAAGTACGGGTTAAAATCTAACAATAAACATTCATATTTCATCAAAATCTAATAAGAAACATTAAAATACGGGCAAAAATCTAATAATAAACATTAATATTTGATCAAAATCTAATAAGAAACATTAAAGTACGAGTCAAAATCAATCTCACATTCATGTATCTATTTCTAATTTAGTATGTATTCTCTCGAATATTGTTCCGTTATCCTTACAATGCGGGTCAAAATCCATCTCACATTCATGTATCTGTTTTTAATTTAGTATGTATCTTCTCGAACATTGATCAATTACGCTTACAATAAAATGATAAATTAGTTTGACTAATTTTTGTAAAATAAGAGCATAACATTCATAATATATATACACCATTCATCTAAACATTCATAAATTAGAATACTTTAATGAAAATTTAAGTCAAATTGTATTACATAGGTTCAACAAGTAGTCGGGTCCTAAATTTTAGCATATTTTGCGGATTTTATAAAAAATTTAAATCTATACTATTAAAGTATGATCCTATTGTTAAAATTTAGGATTCTACCCCTAGATTTTAATTATATTTATAAAATAATATCATTATTTATTTTCAGAATCTTAATTAACTAAGCAACTAAATATTTCCTATATTTATGGTACCTTATAATGTTTTCTATTTTTATGATTAATAATAATTTTTCTATTATCAAAATTACAAAAAAGCAATTTTCTTTAATATTAAAAATATGAGTTATTTAACAAATTTTTAAAAATATATTATCAATTTTATGGAGTTTTTAGCGGATCAACGGATATCATATTTCAGATTAATTGCGGGTTTTAAAATATATACCGATTTGGCTCAAATTTAATTGGTAAATTTTAACTAAATCTTAACTGGATTATACAAAAGTTGTCGGAAGTATCGGTTCAACTATGAATTTGGGTCGGATATGAAAACATTACGTGAAAATTGAACATTATAATAAAACAACTTTTAAATTTTTGTGTTTGAATAATTAATTCAAATAAATTGTATCAAAATGGTAAAAATATATCCGCGCTTTTAAAGCGCGGGTCAAAATCTTGTAACAAGTTTAAAGAAAAAAAACAAATCGGACTCCGTATAAAGTCATCAGTTAATCAGTTGAACCGCGGGTCCGGATCGTGACCTGAAACACTGGATATAACACTTCATTTGTAATATTTAAATGTAAATACATAATCAAAGTTGCAAATTTATTTCATATAATTTGGTTTTTTGTCGAAAATAATCCCGCGCTTTAAAAGCGCGGATCAAAATCTAATTTATATTTATAATTTATAATTTATGTTCTCAAATTAAAATTAGGAAAATTGCCAAAAATACCACTTTCCTTACTTTTCAAAAATACCTTAATCACTTTTATCTTTGTTTTTAAGAGGAAAAAACACACTTATAACTCTTGGGTTAATTAATCTAAGACTTAGGGTTTAGAGTTAAGGGGTGGTGTAGGGTGGGGGGTAGGGTTTAGGAATTTAAAATTTAGGATTCTAATTAATTTAAAAAAAAATTTCCTCTTAAAAAAGTGATATTTTTGAAAATGTCTATTTAATGAAGGTAAAAATGAAAAGTGGTACAAGGAAAGTGATATTTTTGAAAATTTCCCTTAAATTATATAAGGTGTTATGTTAAATAACAGGAGCCTTGTTAAACGTACAAATGAAATGGAACGTAAAATAAGTTATGAAATGAAATATTAATTAATTATGTTAAGCATAAATATATGAGTTATACTGTTTGTAATTATCAAATTAAATCAAAGGAAAGATCTTTGGAGGGATTTTGTTTTAATATTATAGATAAATAACATATATTTTAATTACAACATATTCAATAGGTCCAAATTAAAATCATGGCACGGTAAAATTCAAATAGGATCTGTTTTAATATAATAGATACTAGATTCTAACCCGCGCTAAAACGCGGATAATTTTTTGATGAAAATTTTATATAAAGTTTTTTTCTTTATTTGAAGTAAACTTTGGTATAAAATATGTAATCTGAAGTTCGAACCGAATCCAAATTAAAAACTGATGCGTATATACCCAATTGTAAGCATATATAATTATTTTATATTAGTAAATAAAATATAATTAATTAGTTATTCAAATTTGTGTAATATGAATTGAATTGATTATTTTTTAAAAACAATAGATTATTTATTTAGTTCCTTAATTTTAGGCTAGTATATATATTTAATAATATTTAAGTTATGTAGAAGTAGAAATAATAGAAAATCTAATGGTCATACTTAGACTATTTGTAAGTAGATAAAAATAGGATTCTGTTTTAATATAGTAGATTTATTATAGAGGGGAGGGGTATTTGAGTATTTCTACAAGGTTGTAGGGTACCTGAGTGTTGTCCACACTATTTACGTTCACTGGTTTGGCTTGGTTACAAAGTTTTCTATAAAACATGGAGATGAGAGCTTTGGTTTCGTGTTCTGCTGCCGGAAATGGAGCTTCTAATCCGATTAGACTCTCCAATGTTTCACCATGGATCACATCAGCTCGTGGTGCAAGTGGCAGAGACTTTGTGGCTGCCACAGTGAATCTGGGAAGCAACTCTATGATCAGAGCCTTCAAAGGAGTTTCGATTTACAAACACAAGACCAGAAGAAATTTTCTGTCTCAACGGAACAAACAGTTTCGTCCTCTGGCCTACTTAGGAAGGAAGGACTTGAGCAATCCTGATCTGACCTCCTGCGATAATGGTTGCTTCTCTATCTTGTGTTATTTACAGTCGCAATCTGTGTATGTTCTGTAATATATCGCAAGTGAATCAAAGATTTTAACTCGCAAAGCATTGGAATGTAGAAATGAACGTTGTTTCTGCCAATTTATTTAACTCAGTATATCTTCTTATATATGGTTTTATTTTTACAGATATATCTGAACCTCAAGGGACTGGCTCCATTAATGGGAATGATCATAGTGCTGTAAGAGTGTCTCAAGTGGATGAGTTCTGTAAGGCTCTTGGTGGCAAAAGGCCAATCCATAGCATTTTGGTGGCTACCAATGGAATGGCAGCTGTCAAGTTTATACGCAGTGTCAGAGCATGGTCTTACCAAACATTTGGCTCGGAAAAATCCATATCATTGGTGGCCATGGCGACTCCTGAAGACATGAGGATCAATGCGGAACATATCAGAATTGCTGATCAGTTTATGGAAGTCCCGGGTGGAACGAACAATAACAATTATGCTAATGTTCATCTTATTGTAGAGGTGAGTGCAATTTTCTGTTTTTGCTTTAGTCTACTGTTTACAATTTTTAGTGTGGTTTAAATACAATGTAAATGCAGATGGCTCAAGCAACAGGTGTGGATGCAGTTTGGCCTGGTTGGGGTCATGCATCTGAAAACCCTGAGTTACCTGATGCGTTAAAGGCCAAAGGAGTTATATTTCTTGGTCCTACAGCAGCGTCAATGGTAGCATTAGGCGATAAGATTGGTTCGTCGTTGATTGCACAAGCTGCTGATGTACCTACTCTGCCATGGAGTGGTTCCCATGTAAGTGCTGAAACTTGTTTTACCAGAGAGTGGTTATTATATAACTTTAAGTGCTGAGTTCTGATGTTTTCCAGGTTAAAATACCTCCTGGTAGCAACTTGGTAACGATCCCCGAGGAGATCTACAGGCAAGCTTGTGTCTACACTACTGAGGAAGCGGTTGCTAGTTGTCAAGTTGTCGGTTATCCGGCAATGATCAAAGCATCGTGGGGTGGTGGCGGTAAAGGCATTAGGAAGGTAACCTTAATTAATTAATGCCCTCCTTTTAACGGGGTTGAGATTTTAGGAGTAAAATTTTTTTTTCCGTTATTTGGAGACTATTCTATGTAAAAAAATTCAAAAAAAATTTAGAAAAAAAGTCAATGTTTCACCCGGCTGTGCCCAGATCCTGTCCTAGCTTTTTTAGTGTGTCACTGTGGAAGGTGTACTTACTCTGCATTCATTTCTTAGGTTCATGATGATGATGAGGTTAGGGCTCTATTCAAGCAAGTTCAAGGTGAGGTCCCAGGCTCGCCGATATTTATAATGAAGGTTGCTTCACAGGTATGTCAGCTTTAAAAATGAAAAAAAAAAAGATCACTTGATATCGAAGCACACAGGTGATGACTGATGAGTGCATTGCTTTTTTTCTCTCTCTTTATTAATTTGTAGAGTCGGCATTTAGAGGTGCAGCTGCTGTGTGACCAATATGGAAACGTTTCAGCTTTGCATAGCCGTGATTGTAGCGTCCAGAGAAGACACCAAAAGGTTTGTTGTTGGATCTAAATTGGTAAGACCACCTATTGGTTAGACGCATATGATTGGCTTGACTTGTTACATTGTTGGTTTTTATATCACACAGATCATCGAGGAGGGTCCCATCACTGTGGCTCCCGGAGATACGGTGAAAATGCTGGAGCAGGCAGCTAGAAGGTTGGCTAAGAGTGTTAACTATGTTGGAGCTGCTACTGTTGAGTTTCTCTACAGCATGGACACTGGGGACTACTTCTTCTTAGAGCTAAACCCTAGGTTACAGGTTTGTTTCCTTAAAAGGTTCCTCCAAGTTTTTTTCTACGAAACGTTTGGTCTTTTTGAAGTAGGAGAAACTTGTTAGGTCGAGCACCCTGTAACCGAGCGAATCGCTGACATAAATCTACCAGCTGCCCAAGTTGCTGTCGGTATGGGAATCCCTCTCTGGCAAATCCCTGGTATGCCCCTGCATCCTTATTTTCCAAAAAGGCAGCGATTACGTTTCTAGTCCATATGCGTAGTATGTAAAATGGACTTTAATTATCTCAGAGATAAGACGGTTCTATGGTATGGAACATGATTCCTGGAGGACAACATCTTTGGTAGCCTCCCCTTTTGATTTTGATAAAGCTGAATCTGCAAGGCCAAAAGGTCATTGTGTCGCTGTACGCGTGACAAGCGAGGATCCTGATGACGGGTTTAAACCCACCAGCGGTCAAGTGCAGGTACACGGTAGCAATGTTATAAAGTCTATTCACTGAGAACTTTGTAACAAATCTCATGAACTTGTGACAGGAGCTTAGTTTTAAGAGCAACCCAAATGTGTGGGGGTACTTCTCTGTCAAGGTATACATGTCTATAGATGTTCTTCTGTATTACAGTGTTTCGCTATGTCTTAATCTTACGACTTCGATTTTCTTTTCCAGTCCGGTGGAGGCATCCACGAGTTCTCAGATTCTCAGTTTGGTAAGTTAAAATGTATTTTTCTTTGGCTGCTAGATCAGTTATATTCTTGAGTTTTTTTTTTTTTATTATTACAAATTCAAACTTACTTTAATCTTCAACTCAGGACATGTTTTTGCATTTGGGGAATCAAGAGCCATGGCAATAGCAAATATGGTTCTTGCGCTGAAAGAAATTCAAATTCGTGGAGAAGTTAGGACTAACGTTGACTACACGATTGACCTTCTACATGTAAGCTTCCCTCTTCCTAGTTACACTCTGTGTTTGCAATGTACACTCTCTGACAAGGATCATGACGATTGTTGATCAGGCTTCTGATTACGTGGAAAACAAGATTCACACTGGTTGGTTGGACAGTAGAATTGCTATGCGGGTCCGAGCAGAGAGGCCTCCTTGGTACCTCTCTGTTGTCAGCGGGGCTCTCTATGTAAGTTTCTCTTTTTTCTTCAGAGTTTCTTGTAAAAAGTTTGTCTGGTGACAGGTTGTTCTATTTTGTCCAGAAAGCATCAGCGACTGGTGCTGCCGTGGTCTCGGATTACATTGCTTATCTTGACAAGGGGCAAATTCCCCCAAAGGTATTAAATTATCAACTCTTTCATTTGTCTTGCTCGTGATCTTTTTTTTATCTTACTCTTTAAAATTGCAGCATATATCTCTTGTGCATTCTCAAGTGTCTCTGAATATTGAAGGGAGTAAATATACGGTATAGTACCCAAACTTCTACTTCTCTGCATTTCTCTTCTGCCATTCTTAATTGTGAACATAAATGTTTGTAGATTGATGTGGTCCGGAGTGGACCAGGAAGCTACAGACTAAGAATGAACAACTCAGAAGTGGCAGCAGAAATACACACTCTACGTGATGGGGGTTTGTTGATGCAGGTACTACTACAAAACAGAAGCAAAACATGTGTCACACTCACACATATAGTAAATGCCTTTCAGAATCTCACCTCTAGCACGTTGATTTTCACTGTCATTTGCAGTTGGACGGTAAAAGCCATGTTATATATGCAGAGGAAGAAACATCAGGAACCCGTCTTCTGATTGACGGAAAAACTTGTTTACTTCAGGTTTTGTAATGATTTTTTTCTTCTGTCTTACCTTACTACCTCATCACATTTATATGAAGTCACTTTTTGGCTTATTCAGAATGAACACGACCCTTCAAAATTAATAGCTGAGACACCGTGCAAGCTACTGAGGTACCTGGTCTCAGATGGTAGCAGCATTGATGCTGATACACCCTATGCAGAGGTTGAGGTCATGAAGATGTGCATGCCGCTTCTTTCACCTGCTTCAGGAGTTATCCATTTTAAAATGTCTGAAGGACAAGTCATGATGGTAAAATGTTTCTTTAGTTACGTACAAATAGATTTTGTTAGACTTTTTTTCAACTCATCCATTATTTTCTTATAGGCTGGTGAACTTATAGCCAATCTTGATCTTGCTGATCCTTCGACTGTAAGAAAAGCCGAACCCTTCCATGGAGGTTTCCCAAGATTGAGGCTTCCAACGGAAGTTTCTGCTAAAGTTCATCATAGATGTGCTGCAACTTTAAATGCTGCTAGCATGATTCTTGCCGGCTATGAGCATCAAGTAGACGAGGTAAAACACCGTTTGATCCAAATTTCTTAAGATTGTTTCTGAAATGTGCATCTTCCAGGTTGTTCAAGACTTGCTTTCTTGCCTTGATAGCCCTGAACTCCCATTCCTTCAGTGGCAAGAGTGCTTTGCAGCTCTGGCGACACGGTTACCAAAAGATCTCAGAATCATGGTAAACACTTATGTATCATTCACAATATGTTATCCCATTCTTGCATTATTTGTTTTTAGTATTTTTTTTAAGACTTTTAATGCTTTTCTTTGAAATTCTATATCAGCTAGAATCAAAGTATATGGAATATGAGTGTATCTCCAGGAACTCCTTGACCGCAGATTTTCCTGCCAAACTTTTAAAAGGCATTCTAGAGGTGATTACCTATTTATTTCTTCCACTTGAGATCTATGATCCTGTTGTTACTCTGAAATTTTCGGTCCACTTCTTGAGACAGGCTCATGTAGCATCTTGTAATGAGAAAGAGAGAGGTGCCCTTGAAAGGCTCGTTGAACCATTGATGAGCCTTGCAAAGTCTTACGAAGGTGGTAGAGACAGTCATGCCTGTGTTATTGTTCGTTCCCTCTTGAGGAATATCTATCAGTAGAAGAATTATTCAATGATAACATGCTGGTAAATATATATATATACATGGTTCAATTGGTTATATACGGCTTTGTGGTTGGTTGCTAGCTATGTCTGAGGAGTCGTAATATAACTTTTATCTTTCTTGGACAGGCTGATGTTATAGAACATATGCGTCAGGAAATACAAGAAAGTAGATCGGTCGAAGATTGTGGATATAGTGCTGTCACACCAGGTCCGTGATTATCTCTCTCAGACCAGGTTTCTATTGTCTTCATCACACTATGTTCATTGAATTGGTACGCTACATCTATTATTCTTTTCAGGGCCTAAAAAGCAAAAACAAACTCGTTCTTCGACTCATGGAGCATTTTGTTTATGCTAATCCTGCTGTGTACAGAGATAAACTTGTCCGATTCTTGACACTTAACCATACTAACTACTCTGAGGTGAGTTTAGTTTCCTTGTGTTGATATAATAATAATAGTAATATATTGTGTACCTTTAACTGATGATCAATTTGTGTGTGTAGTTGGTGCTCAAGGCGAGTCAATTACTCGAAGAGAGAAAACTAAGTGAACTTCGTTCTAGCATTGCTAAAACTCTGTCGGAGTTAGAAATGTTTACAGAGGATGGGGAAAATATGGATACTCCCAAGAGGAACTGTGCCATTAATGATCTTGTGAGCGCACCTTTAGCTGTTGAAGATGCTCTCGTGGGACTATTTGACCACAGCGACCGCACACTTCAAAGACTGGTTGTTGAGACTTATATTCGCAGATTGTACCAGGTTTTTAGTTCATACTTTCGCACCCTTATTATGTTTGGTCACAGAGACTTCATATTAACTTGTATCTTGTCATTAGCAGCCCTACGTCGTTAAAGAAAGAGTGAGGATGCAGTGGCACCAATATGGTCTTATTGCTTCCTGGGAGTTCTTAGACGATCTAATGGAAAGAAAAAACACTGAGACTGGCTCAGATGACCAAGAGACATCTGAAAAAGTTTTTGTTGAGAAGCGTAGAAAGAAAAAAAAGGGGTTCATGGTTATAATCAAATCGCTGCAGTTTCTGTCGAATATAATAAGTGCAGCACTGACAGAAACAAACCACAGCGAGTATGAATCTGGCAATATAATGCACATTGCTATTGTGGGCATGAGTCTGCTTCAGGACAGGTACTTGACACAGCCCTGACTGGTTTCAAAACTAGCAATATTGTCTGTTAACGCTGCTGCTTTGTTCTGCCTTATTAGTGAGGATGAGGACCAAGCAGCTCAAGAAAGAGTGGACAAAATTCTCAAAGAGGAAGAAGTGAGTTCGAGACTCTCTTCTGCAGGTGTGGGTGTGGTGAGCTGTATAATCCAGCGAGATGAAGGACGAACACCTATTAGACATTCGTTCCATTGGTCGATGGAGAAACAGTATTATGCAGAAGAGCCGATGCTGCGCCATCTTGAACCTCCTCTGTCCATATACCTTGAGTTGGTATGATTTAACAACAATCGTTAATAAAAATTTTGTTTGACAGCAATTCTATTTCACTGTTTTTGTCTGACGCGGCAGGATAAGCTGAAAGGATATGAAAATATACAATATACCCCTTCACGAGATCGTCAATGGCATCTGTATACTGTCACAGACAAGCCGGTGCCAGTGAGGAGGATGTTCCTGAGATCTCTTGTTCGACAGGCTACAATGACCGATGGCTTTTTGTTGCAACAAGGGCAAGATAACCGAACACTTTCCTCCACATCGAAATGTATTCTTAGATCTTTGACGGATGCGATGGAGGAGCTTGAACTGAATGCCCATAAGGAGGATGCTATGAAACCAGACCACGCACATATGTTTCTTTGCCTACTTCATGAGCAGCAGATTGATGATCTTGTGCCTTACCCCAGGTTGCGTCCTTGATAAACTTTTATGTTTTGTAATGTATCAGGACATTAATGGTAACAACTAACAAATGTTTCTCACAGGAGAGTTGGGGAGGTTGAAGAAACTACAATGGAGATGATGTTAGAAGAAACAGTACGAGAGATACACAAGTCAGCTGGAGTGAGAATGCATAGTTTGGGTGTGTGCGAGTGGGAAGTGCGCCTGTGGTTGGCGTCCTCTGGCGCTTGGAGGGCTGTGGTTGCAAACGTGACAGGCCGTACATGCACTGTCCATGTAAAGTTGTGCTTTTACATATATATTTGATTGTACAGAGAGCAGAATTTGATTTTAACCTTGCTGTGATTCGATGTTTCAGATATACCGAGAAGTTGAAGCTGCTGGGAGAAACAGTTTAATTTATCAATCAATAACCAACAAGGGACCTTTGCATGGAACCTTAATCAATGATCAATATAAGCCACTGGGATATATTGACAGGCAACGATTAGTTGCAAGGAGGAGTAACACTACTTATTGCTATGATTTCCCGTTGGTTAGTTACTAAATTCAGAAGATTCACACATTTGGCCTACTCTTTTCAACCACTTACCTTTGTTCTTTCCTTCCTTTTTAGGCATTTGAGACAGCCTTGGAACAGTTGTGGGAATCACAACACCCGGGAGTTAAGAAACCATTTAAGAACACTCTGATCAATGTTAAAGAGCTTGTATTCTCTTCTTCAGGCAAATCTCTTGTTCCGGTTGAAAGACCACCGGGTCTCAACGACTATGGAATGGTGGCCTGGAGCCTAGAGATGTCGACTCCTGAGTATCCAATGGGACGGAAAATTCTCATAGTCGCCAATGATGTCACTTTCAAAGCTGGGTCGTTTGGTCCTAAAGAGGACGCATTTTTCCTTGCTGTGACTGAACTCGCTTGTGCCGAGAAGCTTCCCTTGATTTACTTAGCAGCAAACTCTGGTGCCCGGCTAGGTGTAGCTGAAGAAGTCAAAGCCTGCTTTAAAGTTGGATGGTCTGATGAAGTTTCCCCTGAGAATGGTTTTCAGTATATATACCTAAGCCCTGAAGATCATGCAAGGATTGGATCATCTGTCATTGCGCACGAGATTAACCTGCCCAGTGGGGAAAAGAGGTGGGTCATTGATACAATCGTTGGTGAAGAAGATGGTATCGGCGTAGAGAACCTAACAGGAAGTGGGGCAATAGCGGGTGCTTACTCAAGGGCCTACAAGGAAACTTTTACTTTAACCTTTGTTAGTGGAAGAACGGTTGGCATTGGTGCTTACCTTGCCCGCCTGGGTATGCGGTGCATACAGAGATTAGACCAGCCCATCATCTTAACTGGGTTTTCGACGCTGAACAAGTTACTTGGGCATGAGGTCTATAGCTCTCACATGCAACTTGGTGGCCCCAAAATCATGGGCACAAATGGTGTTGTTCATCTTACAGTGTCAGATGATCTTGAAGGCGTGTCGGCGATTCTAAACTGGCTGAGCTACGTTCCTGCTTACGTGGGTGGTCCTCTTCCTCTTCTTGCCCCTCTGGATCCACCGGAGAGAAGTGTGGAGTATGTCCCAGAGAACTCTTGCGACCCACGAGGTGCTATAGCTGGAGTCATTGACAATGCCGGTAAATGGCTTGGCGGTATCTTTGATAAAAATAGCTTTATTGAGACTCTTGAAGGCTGGGCAAGGACTGTAGTGACTGGTCGAGCTAAGCTCGGGGGGATACCTGTTGGAGTTGTAGCAGTTGAGACACAGAGTGTAACGCAGATTATTCCAGCAGATCCTGGACAGGTTGACTCTCATGAAAGAGTGGTTCCGCAAGCAGGGCAAGTCTGGTTTCCTGGTTCAGCAGCCAAGACAGCTCAAGCGCTCATGGATTTAACCGGGAAGGGCTTCCATTGTTTATCCTAGCGAACTGGCGAGGGTTTTCAGGTGGGCAGAGAGATCTTTTTGAAGGAATACTCCAGGCTGGTTCAGCTATAGTCGAAAATCTGAGAACGTATGGGCAGCCAGTGTTTGTGTACATCCCTAAGATGGGAGAGTTGCGAGGTGGAGCGTGGGTGGTTGTTGATAGCCAGATTAATTCGGATTATGTTGAAATGTATGCTGACGAAACTTCTCGTGGAAATGTTCTTGAGCCAGAAGGGATGATAGAGATAAAATTTAGAAAGAGAGAGATGTTGGAGTGCATGGCAAGGTTGGACCATAAGCTAATCAGTCTCAAGCAAAACTGCAAGATGCCAAACAAAGCGAGGCTTATGCAAACATGGACCTTATCAAGCAACAGATTAAAGCTCGAAAGAAGCAGCTTCTACCACTTTATATCCAAATCGCCACCAAATTTGCGGATCTTCATGACACTTCCATGAGAATGGCAGCAAAAGGAGTGATCAAAAGTGTTGTGGAATGGAGCGGCTCGCGATCAGTCTTCTATAAAAAGCTCATAAGGAGAATCGCGGAGAGCTCTCTGGTGAAAAACGTAAGAGAAGCTTCTGGAGACAAGTTATCATACGAATCTGCAATGGGTT
>CAJHQP010003775.1:0-63043 GCA_905132765.1 Moricandia arvensis | reverse complement strand
GCCTGAGGATTTCTACGCCAAAAGGTCTGCGATGCGTTGTTCTGCACCACAATGGAATGACTTTGAGCTGAAACCTAAATATATCACATATATGGAGAAGCATCCCTTTCATGGCTTGTCTCATGAGCAACCAATGGATCATATCAACTTATTTGAGGAAATGGTACTGCATATCTTCAATGGAGTCATTGAAGACCACTACTTCTACGAACTCTTCCAATACACCCTTGAAGGAGATGCAACTCACTGGTTCAAGAAGCTACCGCCAAGGTTTCTTACTACTTGGAATGACATGAGAAACGCCTTCCTCAACAAAATTATCTATGATGCTCCAGCAAATCTAGAGATTGAGATGCAGTCTATGATTAGATATATGGTAGAGGATGATGGACGTCATGGATTTGGAGAGCCAAGAAGAGCAGATGAAGCTGATATTAGTGATCCGACCTTCTCATCGATCGACACCACGACCTCAACATCGATAGACACTAACACCTCATCATCGATCGACACTAATCCATGTTGTCGATCAACCCCACACGACATCCACGAAAGATCGAGTTATCTTCAGGACATTGTAGACTCGAAACTAGAGAGCACCGATGTATCAAGTTGTTATATATCATGCTACATATCTAGAAACAAAAATCACCATTGGAGATCTCTTGGAGCCAAAGGATAAAGAACAATTTGCGGATTTAGATTCGAGTTGGAAAGCCACTATGGAGCTAGAAAAATGGTTTGAAGATATGCATCCGAATTCGGAGCAGAAGCTTGATGACGATCAGCACACTTCGAGTTTCAATCTGAAAACTTCACCAAAAACTAGCATCGATCTTCACCCACCAGACTGCATCGATCGACACTACACAGTTGATATCGATCGACACTTATTATTGGACGAACCAGGTTACACAGTTGAGCTGAAACCAGTTGACGAGGTAATGCAGAAGTCTGAGACCTCACATCTTGCTGTCCCTGAACATCTACGACCACCTATCTGCACAGAAGAAGCTGCTGGTTTTCACAAAAGAGCAAAGATGGTACAGGACCCTGTGAAGTTTGTGGTTCTCAGTGCTGTTTTTGAGGTTGAATTTCCTATTCCACCAGATGGAAGTGTGCATATGGATCTCTATGATGAGGTATTTGATGATCTTCAGCATATAGTTGTTTCTCAGAGAGTATTGAAGTATGAAGGTGACGTTGACCAAGGACCATTGGTTGCAGTATCGATCGACACCATCATTGGTGAATCGATGGACGCCACCACTGGAACATCGATCGATATCAACACTAGAGCGTCATCGACACTCATTACGGATCAGAGCAGAATGAGTTTAAAGTGTTTCTTAATCTTTTTGATGGAGGCACCACGAGACCAAACAAGTCTGGGGAAAGAAGAAGAGGAATTGGAAGAAGAGGAAAAGACCAAGGACGGTCCTTAGTTATCATTGATTCCCCACTTCTCAGATAGTGTTAGGAAATGCAAAGTGCACATCAGATGTTTCTCCCAGCCATTTGCAAATCTTCGAGCACTCCTTATTGCTGAGATGATAGACAAAGGAGAAGAGTCTGTGGAGGCTTTAGAAAAAAGGTGATGAATCTCAAGACATTGGACATTGGGAATTTTTTTGGAGCAAGTCCACAATCTCATCAGAACTGAATTAGAACTCCAAAACTTCAAGCTAAAGACTATAGACAAGCGCTGAGTGGGAGGCAACCCACTGTTTAGTAAGTTTTCAATTAGTTTTTAATTATATTAGTCTAATTTCAAATTTTATTTTATTATTACATGTTTTCAAAAAAAAAACCCCGAGGAAGATAGTTTGCACAGAGCATCGACCGACACTTGATCACGATCAATCGACGGAGTAACCCTAGTATCGATCGGGCGCCACTTAACTGTGTCGATCGACGGTCACCATCAGCAAGCAGGTATATCGTTTTTCCTTGTTAAATTTGGTCCTTATGATTAATTTTCTTCACCAATCTCAGACTGTATAACACTGGTGATAGTGTTGTTTAAGTTTGGGGGGAGGTTTACTGATATTGTGTTCAATTTTGAGTTTTATTTTCTATACTTTTTCTAAAAAAGGAGTAGAAACGTACAGGTGCACCATCGATCGATTTTGAAGAATCAACATCGATCGACCACGGAACATGATCATCGGTCAACATCAACATCGTGACATCGATCGATACTCTTTTACAAAGTCTGGTATCGAGTTTCTCTCTTAAACTATTCACTTATGATTTGATTTTTCCTAACCAATCCGGAATGGATTACACTAGGGACAGTGTAATTTAAGTCTAGGGGAGGTTCGCTAATGCTATTTGATTTGTTTTGAGTCTTATTTACTATATATATATATATATATATATATATAAGTTTTTCAAAAATGTTTTATTGAGTCAAGAAGGAGATTATGATCAAGATTTATTATTGACTAACCACACTTTAGCACCATGTTTAGAAGGTTGTTTGCAGAGATACCAAAGTGGATCATCCTGCCACTATATCAGACATGCTTAGAAGGTTTGAAGGAACCGAAGTTGATTCCCAACACTAAGTATGACATTACTTGCCTGTTTTGGGGCTTGGTATCCACTGGATCGGATTTCTTCTGCAAGTCTGTTGGTACAAGTCATTGCACCTTTGGTTCCCTTCTCTCTCTTCAGCATCTATCTAAAAGTTTAAAAGATTGAGATGACTTCCCGAGATGCAGAGGGGTAGCTACGTTACCGATGACCCCACTATTCTAATTCGGAGGAACGATCACACATTATTGGAAGCGAGGGGTATGTACATTACCGCTGACCCCACTATTCCCCTACAACTTTTCCCAAAAAGAAAAAAATAATAAAATAAAAGAAAAGAAGAAGAAAATCAAAAATAAGATGACAAGATGGACTGTATCAACATCATTGTCCATTAAGTTTGAGATCTAAAAAGATTAAGAAAAGAGAGAAAAGTAGGAAGAAATGAATCATAGAAGACTTTCTACCTCATTGTTTAGATACTTGTTTTAGGCCATGTTATAGGCTCTCTTTAGGGTCTATTATATGTGTCTAGGATATGTTTTTGAGAATTTACAGTTCCATGAACGTTTAAGAGATATATGGAGATATTTGGAGCGTTTGGAGCATATAGAGGAGAATAATCCGTAGTTGACAAGTTGAGGAGTCGAAGTACAAGACTATCGTCGATCGACGACACAACCTTGGAGTCGAACAATGTTAAAAGACCAAGGCTGATCGATATTGCACACTTGCCATCGAACGGCATCCAAATCGCAGACAGGCGATTTAAAAGCCCAAGTTAGAGACAAATGACGAAAATGCCCTGGACGAGTTTTGACCTAAGTTTTAGGGTTTTATATTTGTGCTTATATATTGAGAGCATGCAGAGAGTGGGAACAAACAGTTTTGGGTTTTATAGTTTTAAGGTTTATAGGGGAGAAGATTTATAACTCTTTAGGGAGATTTGTTTTGGAACCTCAATATTTTATCTATGCATTATATTCAAACTATTGTTTTTACTTTAATTATGTCTCAGTAGTTATCAAATAGTTTTAGGGTTGATTAATAGCAATCATGGATTATCCCAAAAGTACGATTCCTAGGTTAAGTTAATATCCATCAATTGAGTTGTGCTTAATGCTTGCCTTCTAGAGTAGCTAACTAGGATCTCGAAAGTAGGACATGGACGACTACGAGAGTAGGTTATATGCTAGAATAGACTCCATTGAACTATCCTGTTATGCGCATGCGAGAGCTGGTCTAATAAGTCTGGTGAACATATCAAATCTTTTTCACACTTCCTTATGATTTCACCGTCGATTGACATCATGCCTTAGTCGTCGATCGACATCAGGCCTTAGTCGTCGATCGATGGTCTTTCCTTTTGCTCACATACGAGAGTTGGAGTTAAAATGGTCAGAGTTGTAGAATATTTACATTTCTGTGCTTCCTATTCTCTATAATCCATTCGACTTGAAACCCTAGATCTAACAGATTTACATTTGCATCTAGTTAGTTTATTAGAATAATTTCATATTTGCATTATTAGCATATTTTCATATTGCATCTTTACTTCTTGATAAGAAATATTTCCTTAACTGATTGTTTGTCATCAATATATATACTCATCTAGCTTAATCTTCAGAAATAAGAAATTTATTGTATGCCATTGCTAGATGTGAATTGGATCCCTAAGTACTCTCTTTTGACAAAAATATTATTTGTGTGTCAAGACTAGGGTTAATTTGACAGTTAATTGTTTAGGATATTTATACCATGATAGAACAATAAAAACATGCTTATCAGTAGCCCAAGAAGAGAAGACTTACTGTAGCTGCGTTTTAAGAGGATAACACCTCACGTAACAACCAGTAACAACTTTATCTTCTTCGTCCCGCTATAAAACAGAGTAGAGAAGAAGTTGTTAGGGTGTAGAGAGGAACCTTCTGTAAACACTGGTGATAGTGAATTTTAGGCACCAATCTTGAAGGAGATGTACCTAGTCCATTGATGGAGAACTCTAAAACGCTCGTGTGTTCTTTCCTTGCTCTTTCTTTGCGTTTTTTTCTCTTGAATGTTAACGGACTCGCGAACCTGAAACAATGAGAGGATCATAGTGAGAGAGAGAGAGTAAGAATTTAAGCGATTTAAGAAGACATATAGTGAGCTTGATACTTCGACAAGGTAGTTTGATCATCATATCTAATAAAATTATAAATTATAATATGATGTAACTGTGTTATCCAGTGTTAGAAAAAAACATTCCCACGATTCAGCTTCAAGAACTGAGAGATTTGTTATGTGTTTTATGTCTTGGGCAAAAATTCACGAAAGATCAGGTTTAAAGTCATGCCCTCTTTCAAAAAAAAACAGTTTTAAACGCTAAAATTTATATAAATTTTAAGATATCAAAATTATGTAATATAATGGTTTATGTATGGAAAATTATGTTTTTCATACATAATACGGCGAAAATCCAAGAGCGAGTTTGTGTTTTCATGATTAATAAATATTTTCAAAATTGTATGGTTTTCATTCAACATACGTATCAGATATGATCCGCTATTTATAATTTTGGAGGACGGAATAAAAATCCCTTTTTCCGAAATGAATTATATCGTTTGGAGGCTTACTGGAAGCTAGCCGTAACCCGTGTATTTTTAAACTCCTCTCATGCTTTATATATCTAGCTTAATATTTCTTTACAACGACTCATAACACCTTTCGGTGGGATGAGACCCCAAACTTACAAATAATATATCTAGACTATGGTAAAAGTGTAACTCTCTCATGGAAGATTATGGTAACTGTTACCAAGCACAAATAATAAATTATGTTTGCCCAGTCAAATCCTGTTTTTATATAAGTTTGATTCAAAAAGTATTTTCTATAAAAAAATTCAAACTTGACCAGGTTTATTATTGGGTTTCCAGTCGTCGCAAACTCGCATTACCCACTTATCCGAACCGACCCTATCCACCATATATTTTATGTTTCAAATTAGCAAATGCTTAAGAAATAAAACCTTGTAGCAAACTAATAGAACATGTAACATACTTATTAGAGTATATTGAAGTTTAGAGTTACTAAACCGGATCACATTGTATAGAGTGATCAAGCCGGTTCTATACGATAAATACACTGTAATATACTTTCACTTGGTTAACTTGAATAATATACTGATACAGTCTTCTCAACAAACTCTCTTCCTCTCGAAGCGTAAGTTCTAATATGATATCAGAGTCAGGAAATGGAAATGAGGGATATGAAGAATATCAGTGAGAATGAGTTGAGGGGAATGCTTGACGGTTCCAGAGATAGTGATTGATATACTTGTGCCATCACGAAGAGTCACAGAAGTATCACTACTGGGTTTAGTTGTTACAAACAAAGTTAAGTCAGCACAAACATGACAACTAGCACCAGTATCTATGATCCAAGTAGGTTTATGAAATGTAAGGCCTTCTTTGATTCCCGTAGAAATGTAAAGAGAAGTGTTTATAGGTAAAGTACCTAAAGGAGGTGAGTCAATAAGAGGTTTGAGATGCGGTTGGAGTTTTGAAGTTGAGGCTGTTCCATCTGAGAGACATATAGTACTACCTGAAATCTGAGAACATTTTTCTGTATCACTTGTAGAACTGAGAACATTGAGAAGCTACGGAACTTGATCAGATGAAACTATCCCTAAGTGAACCCCTGTTGGTTGTGCATAGAGATACCACCAGTGTCCTGAAACCACCATGTTAGCGACATTGTCTTTCCGAGGAGGCCAGTTCTGTGGAGACTTGGAAAAAGGTGTTGCAAGTAAAGATTGTGACTTGGAATTGTTGTAAGCTGGCTTATATCCTTGTGGATAACCAAGAAGCTTATAACATTTGTGGATGGTATGTCCAAGCAGACCACAGTGAGAGCAGATAGGTCGAGTCTTGGTCTTGTTGTAAGCAGCCACATTCGCTTCATTAGAACTCCCATTATGTGACACATCAAAGGCAACAACACTTGTACTCTTCATTGAACGTTGTCTTTTTCCTGAAATACAAGATTAAACACCGTAGAAATGTTTGCTTTAGGCTCCATCATAAGTATCTGACATTTTGTTGAAGTAAAGGTTTCATTTAAGCCAGTAAGAAACTTCAATATACGATCTTGCTCATCTCTGGAAGCATTCCGTTTGAGACTAGCACAGTCAAGACGTCCACAACAACATGTATAAGGACTCTCATGATTCTTCAACTCTTCCCACAATTTCTTCAAACAAGTGTAGTAATCACTAACAGTTTGTGATCCCTGAACTTGAACTTCAGCAAATATTTTTTGTTTGATCTCCGCCGTTCTTGGACCATCACTCTGCTTAAACTGGTCATGAATGTCAAGCCACATCTGTGGAGCAGTATCAAGGTACATAATGCTCTTAGCGATTGACTTATCCACATCATTGAAAATTCATGTACAGACGATATTATTACATCTTGACCAATAAGCATAATCTGGATGATTCTCACTCAATTCCGGATAAGTTACATATACAAATACTGCCTTGTTCTGAGCTCCTAATGCCATTAGCATCGATCTACGCCAAGTGTTAAAATTTCCTAAACCAGCTAGCTTCTCAGAGACAAGAGAGATACCCGCATGATCCGCACTATGAACATATAGTGGATTAGATTTCAAATCCTGAAGAGAAGTCGTGGTATTGGAATGATTCGCCGCATGCAGTAGTTGATGCAGTGGAAGTAACAGCATTCACATAAGAGATCGGGATCGTTCCAAATCAAGATTCGAGAAGACGAAGATCGCGACGGAGATTTCAAAATCAAGAAAGCGATTGTGTGCAAGTAAAACACGAATCGAAGGTCAAAGAAGAGAAGAAAAGAAGGTCAAGAGCGCAATAACCACTGAGATGAAGTGATAAGTTGCAAATAGTTCCAGAATCACCGATTCGAGGAAGATGATGCTCGAAATGGAGAGACTCATGAAATCGACGAGTGCGAGCTCATATCCGCAGCAGAAACCAGAAGAATCAAAGAAGAAAATATAGAAACTGTGAAGATCACAGCTCTGATACCATATTAGTGATGGACGTACGTAACTCACACCCAAAAGGTAGCTCAAGAGTAAGGGATTGCCACATCGCATATATATTGCCCAAGAAACACTATCACCACCGATGTGAGATATATCAATAATACTATAACGATATATAGTCTCTAGTACAATTCGTTAGTGACTATATTGACAAGCAATTTTGTTTCAAACGAACACGTACTCTCCTTTTCTCTAAAACCTTAGAGCATTGTATTAAAGATAAAGTATGTTTAACTAAATGCGTTCAAAACCCTAGAATGTAGCTTATGGTGATCAGCAAACAACAAGTGAGACCTTAGTTTAAGTAATCTCACTAGGGTTACATTGTAGCAGAATACATTGCAGCGTATTTTTTATATAAATGCTTTGGTCCAGTTTAGAAAAGCATTTTATCTAATCAGATATGCTGAATATTGTTTATCACAGATATATTTACTTCATCATTTTCTGGAATGGTTGTGTGCTTCTTAATTTATTTATCCTTTATTGTTTTGTATACAAATCGATACTTTTTCTGAAAGCATATACAAATGGATAATTTTCCCTGGCCATTGACATAAACTCAGTTGGAATACAAAATCCACCGAATTTAACAATTATATTTCACACTCAGTCATGTATCATTGTATCAACCTAACATCTAACATACAAGTAGTACCGTGAACTTCTAAACCAATAATAAAAATATAGAAGTCGATATAACGTAGTGTAGCAGTAACAAATATTTTGTGGAGATATGCATTCCAAGTAGGCAGTGTCATAAAATTTAACATGAAGACAAGTGTAGAGGATAGAATGCAATCCAATAGACATTATTTGTTTCACTGTAAGAGATAGACTAATCCATATGCCTCTTCTTCTGGGGGCAAAAACTTATTCGAGAAAGAAGACAAAACCAAAGAAAATATAATAAGAAATAAAAGACAAACAACAAAAACTGCCTAATCAACTATCTTCACTATTTTATTATTTTCTATTCACTCTTTTTTTTTTTTTTGAAAAAGGACTTTTCTATCCACTCTTCTCCTGGACCATTGTGACAAAACATTATGTATAACTACAAAACAGAGAAATTTTGGTCAGAGAAAAGAAAAGAAAAATCTAATCCTGAACAGTATTTAAACTGTGTGAATGTTTAGAACAAATTCGCAGAATTCCTATATATGAACTGTTATCGATAAGAAAATCTAAAAGAAAAGCGTTGTGAAAGTTGTAACCACGTAGTGCCATGTCAGTTTTGGTGCGTATTTCCTATTGTATCTTTCTCTTTTTTTCTAACAAGGAAGACAATTGTTCTCATAGTGGAGATCAAGAATTGTGATACTGTCGGCTTCACAAAGCAACCACAATCAAATAAAATAAGGAAACAATTCCAAAGTGCAAAGTGTAAGACTTATCTGAAGGGTGGATATATATTTATATATATAACATCATAAACAATAGTATATATGAGTTTATGTAAAAAAATATCTAGTAGAAGATAAAACGTATAAAAGTAAGGAAAAAAAAAGAGAAAAGCATTAAAAATGTCCAGAAACTTATAGAACAAATTCTCAGAATCCACTATATGTGTTTACTACCACTTTTTGGGATAAGTTATGGCGGAATAATACCATTGTCTGCCTGCTTGCTGTTCGAAATTGGAACACTATCCTTTGTTTTGCTGACAAATATACAAGCTTTTTTTTTATGATGTTTTGATATTTTTCGCTTGTCATTCATATAAATATTAAAAGATGGAAAAAGTTACAAGAAAAGATTATAGAGGCGTAATCATACATATAGTTTTGTTTTAATAAGTGAATTACGGTTTTTCAAAATTTGATACGGTTATCTACTTAATGAAAAATGCATGTCCCTATTCATATGTTTGTATAAATTAATGTCAAAAGTTTTTTTTAGAATAATTAATGAGCAATGTTATGCTCTCTATTTGCAAATTTGACTCAAAACTCAAAGTCAAACACAAAACTAACCTCTCACTTTTTTGTCATTTCTTTTGTCCAATTCACCCCATATATGTACATTATTTACGAAAATACCACTGATTTTTTTCTCTTTTTTTTTCTGAAAATGACATTTTTACTCTCTCAACCTCATCATCTTCAAATATTTACAAGATTGTCATTGCCATTAATATCACAACCACCATGAACAACCAATTTGAACCTCTTAATGCACCTAAAAGTTGATTGACACTACCTAAAATTGATTGGCACTAATTGCTATGAACAAAAAACAACATCTCTGTAACTTTGTCTCCATATTCATCCAAAAAACTCAAGCTTTTGATTCTAAATTTTTTATGCTTGGTAGAGCCATTCAAGCATACTATTCTTTGTGGGTTACTTTCGTTTGAGGTTATGGGTGGTTGGAGAAGACTATGCGTGCTTAGGAAGTCATCTCACTAGTTAAAGGTATGAAATTGAAATTTTTTTCAGATTTGTTCGCGTCGAAGACTTACCCGTAAGTCGTCTGGCTGAAGAAGACTTACGGGTAAGTCTTCTAAGCAAACAGACGACTTACTTATAAATCGTCCAAATTTGTTTGTTAAGAAAAAAATTCTAGACGACTTACTTGTAAGTCGTCTAGGATAAACGGGTTAGTTTTGCATTTGACCAAATTGTGTCAGATCTTTGACTTTTCCTAGATGACTTATTAGTAAGTCGTCTCTGAGAAATAAAAAATTCAAATATTTTATTAAAGCTAGACGACTTACCTGTAAGTTATCTCAGGTTACTTTTGCAATTGAAAAATAAAACTTAAATATTTAACTTTTCCCAGACGACTTACTTGGAAGTCGTCTAGGTAGAGGACCTTCCTGAAATTCGTCCAGATTTTTTTCCGAGATTCTGGTCAAACCTTGCTTCTCTCGGACGACTTTCAATTAAGTCCTCTACTTAGACGACTTTAAATTAAGTCCTCTACTTAGACGACTTTAAATTAAGTCCTCTACTTAGACGACTTTAAATTAAGTCGTCTGGGAAAAGTTAATTATTTAAGTTTTATTTTCGAATTGCAAAATAACCTGAGAAGACTTACAGGTAAGTCGTCTAGCTTTAATAAAATATTAAAATTTTTGATTTCCCAGAGACGACTTACTGGTAAGTCGTCCAGGAAAAGTCAAATATCTGACACAATTCGGTCAAATGAAAAACTAACCTGTTTATCCTGGACGACTTACTTGTAAGTCGTCTAGAATTTTTTTCTTAACAAACAAATCCGGACGACTTATAAGTAAGTCGTCTCATTTTAAAGTCAATTGCAAAAATGACATGTTTGGACGACTTACACTTAAGTCGTCTATGTCTTCCTGACGACTTAACCGTCATTCGTCTAAGTTAATGTTTAGTAAACTTTCATTTTCTCTATGTTTACTAATGTGTTTTGTTTTGAATTTTTGCAGATGTTGTGTTAGTTACATGTAGTGTATGGAGAATGATTTTTGAAAGATTCTAATTGGGATTTTGTGGTTGATAATTTCAAAGGAGCGAGACTATTTTTGTTGAGTGAAGGTTCGACACATGCTGAACTTGTTGCAATGGTTCAAGAAGATTATAACCTGGACATGAGCACGGAATCTGTGGAGATAACCTACTTGTTACCAGCTGAAATGATGCAGGCTCCAGACACTCCTCCTATTCATGTTACAAGTGATAGACAAGTTCGAAACTTGCTCGAGATAACCAAAACGCATGGAGTACGGCTTTGTGTATCAAGCCATAGCAAGGTGGAAATGGTTTCAGAGGACAGGGAAGAAGAGGATGAAGATGATGAAGCTGATGAGTTTTTTGAAGATGATGATGATTTGGTTGAAGATGAAAATCATAATAGGGAAGAGGATGATGGGGAGGAGGATAATGGGGAGAAGGATGTTGATCTCTATTGTTGCTGAAGCGGACGAGAATGGTGAAGATTATAGTGTTTATAGAAAGGTTAAAGATGAAGATTTGGAAGAAGATGATGATATATGTTTTGAATAATTCAAAAAGACTTATGCTATTGAAGGAGAAAGATCGAATGGTAACAATATCTACGTCAACCAGAGTTTTGTTAACAAGGATGCACTGCTTTCAGAGCTGTGGTTGACAGCAGTTAAGCTTAAGTTCTCCTTCAGAATATATAAGTCAACGAAAACTCTCTTTGTGGCAACCTGTCTGGTTAGTGGTTGTGGATGGAAGATGAGAGCGAGTGTGAAACATGGAACAAACACGTTTTGGGTAACAAAGTATACGGAAACACATACATGCTCAGTGGGAGACCGAATCACTCAGCGGAGACACTGTACTCAGAAGTATGTTGGTAGGCTTTTCATTGATCGTGTTGGAATCATTGATGGGTTGAATCCACATCATATCACTGATGCAATGAAGAACATGTTTGGCATGACGCTTGATTACACCACTTCATACAGAGCACTGGTATATGCACAAATATTGGTGAGAGGATCAGCAGAAGATGGGTATTCGCGTCTGCCATCATATCTCGAGCAAATCTCCTTAGCAAATCCCGGTTCTATCACATCTATAGAACTTGATGAAAAAAATAGATTTAAGTATCTATTTCTCTCTTTTGGAGCTTCTATCAGAGGTTTTAAGTATCAGAGAAGGGTCATTGTGGTGGATGGGACTCACCTACATGGGAAGTATGAAGGTACTATGTTAGTTGCAACAAGTTGAGGAGCTTCTATCAGAGGTTTTAAGTATCCAGTGTACTCAAAGGATTATTTGTTTGCAGGATACTCAGAAAATATATATCCTTGTGTTGTACAATAAGTTGAGGAACGCACATGCTTGCCTCCGAAGGTAAAACGTGGTCCGGGAAGACAGAAGAAATCAAGATGGCAATCCTGGTTGGAGCTATCCAGGATGAGAGGACGCAAATCCAGGAAACAACACAGGGTTTATAGATGCTCAAATTGCAAGAAAACTGGTCATACGAAACCACAATGTAAGGAACCACTAGACGACTAACTTGAAGGTCGTCCGGAAGACCTTCAAGTAAGTCGTCCAGAGTTTATTCCTCCAGAAGACCTTCAAGTAAGTCGTCCATAGTTTATTCCTCCAGAAGACCTTCAAGTGAGTCGTCCAGAAGACCTTAAAGTCAGTCGTGTAATGTTTATTCTTCCACAAGACCTTAAAGTAAGTCGTCCAGAGTTAGGTCGTCCAATATTCTGTTAGGTCATCCAATATAATGTTAAGTCGTCTAATTGTCATATATTAAGAATTTGTGTTTAGTCTATGTATTCAGTTAGGTTGTCCAATATTCTGTTAGGTCGTCCAATATAATGTTAAGTCGTCCAATATAATGTTAAGTCGTCTAATTACATTAAAAATACAAATCAAGTTCAAGTACAAATCCTAGTACAAATCCTAATACAAGTACACACAAATTCTAATCTATCATACATCATATGTTCCAAGGTTTTTTGCAATATCATCGTTTTCTTTCTCATGCTGGTCAGGAAGCTCTTTAAATATATCGATCGCCATCTTATCCCTCATAGTCTTCGCGTTGGACTTAGCAAAGTCTTTTTGGTTAAATGGCATCCCAAGAGCATGACATTCAATGTACCTCAGAGTGTACATGCCACAATCACCAGCTCTGGCCTAAGGGATATCGGTTGGTCTCTCATACGTGAATGGCTTCATTGTTAACTGGTCACGTTGATCAATGGTAGTGCACTCATAAAACAGATAAGGGAGCATCTGGAGAAAAGGCTCCATTATCACATCCAGTTCTGCATCGGAGATATGTGAACGAATGCTGTCCCAGACGACTATGTGTCTCTTAGGGATCGATATCCACAGCGCAATCTAATGAGTGTCGTTCTGGTTCACTGGCAAATAGATATCATCAACATTCGTCACCCAAACCTTGTCCGTCTGGCAAAATGATGGTAACTGGCCTGCATAATAAGCCCACGCCCCACCAGGGAGTCTTCTTCCTAAACCATAGACATCGGGCTTCGAATCCTTAAAATCCTGGTAGTTGAATCTCCATTGTTGAGAAAAGAGATGATCAAGGAAGCATATTCTCTCGCTCCTGAAAAGGTGTGGCTTCTCCTGGTGCCTCTTCCTCAAAAGATCGATCCAAGCATCCATATGCTGCATATAAAATAATACAAGTCAGAAGATATCAGATGACTTACCAGACGACTTACCAGACGACTTATAGTAAGTCTTCTTCGTAGAAGACTTACCATAAGTCGTCTAGTAAGTCATCTTCGTAGAAGACTTACCAGACGACTTAGTAAGTCATCTAGTAATCAGTATTGTCAGACGACTTACACAATCCTCCAGCCAAGCTAGGGGGTCCGAAGGACGTGATACCACCAAGTCGGAGTTGTACGTGGTTTCTTGTCTAGAGGTGTTTTATAGTGACTGCAAACACGAAATGTTGAAAAGCAATTAGTTTTTATAGACTAAAGCTATTATGCGAAAAGGAATCACTTACGGATCAGTTTTCGACCAATCGACGAGCTCCTTCAACTTCTTCCTGTCAAGTGGTGCAAAGGGATTGTAGCCTCTAGAAGGCTTTTTCTTGTTTGCAGTATAAGGAGATCTCTGTGAGGCAGCAACTTTCCTGTTTCGCTCAGTCTTTTGACAGACCATTGCCAAAGCAGTTTCCCTCTTGTCCTCATATCTAGCAACATGCTGATGTTTCTCTGCTGAAGTGAAACTTGTTTTTTGGCCAATAGAACAAGGCTCTCAGATGCGGACTCCTTGTTAACACTCTCATCAAGAAGTGTTTTATCCTTCTCCCCTTTACACTCTCATCCAGAGGTGTTTTATCCTTCTCCCCTTTAACACTCTCATCCATAGGTGTTTTATCCTTCTCCCATTTAACACTCTCATCCTGAGGTGTTTTATCCTTCTCCCCATTAACACTTTCACTAACCCCGGGAGAGGTTTCTTTAGATACAGAAGTAGTGTGTTGAGAGAATGTGCCTTTAGGTTGAGAGGTAGTGGGTTGAGAGGATGTCCCTTTCCCTTTTTTGGTGATACCAACCTTCTTCTCCACTGCTTCCACCCTTTCCGACAAATGCTTTATCTCCTTAAGGCACGTCCCAAACCCTTCCCTCATGGCATCAAATATGTCCTTGAAATTTCTTTCAAGTTCCTCTTTGGTCATCCCAAACACAGTAGTAGTAACCTCTGGACGAGCCTCTGTGCGAACCTCTTCACTAGCCTCTGCAAACTTCCCTGCACTCTCCTCTGCAGGTTCCCCTTCACTAGCCTCTGCTGCAGGTGCCCCTTTTTTTGCCTCTGCAGGTGCCCCTTTTTAGCCTCTTTACGAGCTTTCTTCAGAGGTCTTTGACTCTCTTCTTCTACCAAAACTATGGTTTTCTTCGATGGACTCACAACCACCGGCTTTGTATTGACCCAAGTACCGGTGACTTCCCAGCAATCCATGGTCCACTCCCACGGTCTATGATTAAACATAACTTTAATTATGTTCTCCGCGGGAAGGTCCTCAGCATCAGAGTCCCATTTTGGAAACATTTCACCATAGTCCTTCTCAACAAAGTTCACCACTGTTGTCTGCAGTAAATATAAGATATGAACTTAGATATTTGACGGATTAACTTATAATTAAGTCGTCTGGAAAGTCGTCTGGAAAGTCTTCCTACTGGAAGACTTACCAGACGACTTAATTAAGTCATCTGGAAAGTCTTCCTAAGACTTACCAGACGACTCTCCAGACGACTTAATTTTGGGAGTAAATGATTGAAGTAAATACCTGTCTGCAGATAGCATCTTTAAAGCATATGCGTCCTTTGCCACCCATGTAAGCCAGTATCGGTGGAGACGGTCTGTTTGGTATGGGATTACCATAATTAGCACCCAATTCTGGTAGAGCTGTGTACACCTAGACCTGGAGAGTTTGTATAAACTCATCAAAAGTGTAACAGCCCAAAATATCTTTGCCCTTCAAAGAGTCCATCAGCACCTTAAACGCGACTCTCCCCCATGGATAATTCTCAAAACGTTCTAAATCCATCACTAGCCTTGCCAGACTAACCCTTATGGCGGTTGAATACTTTCTCCCTTCAATGTATCCAGTGAAGATGGCAAGGTACCCGAGCCGCTTGCGATCCTCCCGAGACCACCCTTCACATCTCTCAAATGCTGCTATTATCTGCTCAGTAGATGGCCCAACTTCGACATGAACTCCCAACATCCCCCAGAAAGAAGCCATCTCCTTTGTAACAGCACACTTTGGTCTCTCAAGGTCTTCTATGTACTCGCAGTTTAGACCAGTGAGGTTTTCAAACTCTAACAGTGAAAACCTCACAGGTTATGGACCAACTAGACTCCACAGCTCGTACTTCTTCTTTATGTCCAGCTGGAACCCGAGCATGTAGTGCACCAGCCTTGAAGCCCAAGCAAATCCGAGCTCTTTAAACTTGATGAAAACTCCCACCTTTGACTCCTTTAGCTCTTCATATTCGTCACCATGAAGAGCTTTCTTTAAAGCAACATGCAACTTCGAACAATCCGTATGATACGAAATAACTTTCATTGCGGGGGGCTCTTCTCCTAATGTATGTAACATTTGGAGGAGTTTTGGACTATCCATTTTTTTTGTCTACAAAACAATGAAAGACAACCATCTCAAACACACAACCATCCAGTATATAACATTTTAATTATAAGTCTGGAAGACTTTCCAGACGACTTATAATTAAGTCGTCCGGAAAGTTGTCCAGCTGAAGACTTGTAATTAAGTCGTCTGGAAGACTTTCTAGACGACTTAATTATAAGTCTTCCAAGACTTCCAGTAGACATTTTAGAGCATACCTGAAAATTCGGAGAAGCCATAGTCGCCTTCGACACAGCGGTTATAAATCTGCCAAAATAGACAGCCAAAAAGAAATGCGGTGAGAACGGTGGTGAGAACGGTGGACTTAAGAGACAACGTTTTAATTTACCTCACTAGGGTTTACAGACACGTCTCTGACAGAAACGCCGCTAGGGTTTACAGACAAACGCCGCTAGGGTTTAGAGACAAACGGCGCTAGGGTTTACAGACAAACGGCGTTAGGGTATGAAATAGAGGAAGCGGCGGTGAGAAAGGTTGTGAGAATGACGGTGATAACGGCGGTGAGAACGGTGGTGAGAATGATGGATTACAGAGAATCGTCGGAAATCGCCTTCGAAATTGCCTCTTTGAGAGAAATGACGTTAGGGTTTCTAAATTTCGCGAAGCAAAAAAAAAAAATCTTATATATGCCCGGTAAAAAGTCCGGTTATGTTTAAAAGCACATTGGTAAAATGGTAAAACTAAAGGTTCAGTCCGGTTTGAACGTGCATCAGACGACTTACTAGTAAGTCGTCTACTGTAAATATTCACCAGACGACTTACTAGTAAGTCGGCCCAGACCCTAAACCCTAAACCCTAAACTAAATTGACTAAATTAACTAACTAAGCACGTTATAAAATCAAATTATACTTAAATAGTGTTAACTATACACAGAAATAAACACACCTATGTCAATTTTAAATTTTTCAAAAAAACATTTATGTTTTCCAAAATTTTAACCCTAAGAACACATACAATACTAGAACATATGTTGGCTAAACCTAAATCAAAGAATATCATGACTCACTACTTTCACTCATCTATGTTGAAAACAATTAACTTTTGTTATATCTTAATTTATATCTCTTTAAACATACGTTAATTACATGATTTCAATTTTTTACTTATCAAAATATTTTTTACAAAATTTTTAAATTATTTTTAAAAAATACTATACCAGACGACTTATAATTAAGTCGTCTACACAGAAGACTTGCGGGGGTTAGAAACGAAAACAAAACCGATTTTTTTGTTTGTTCACAAGGGACTGGTTGCAATTTCAATAGCCTTTTAGGTTACTTTTGCATTTGATTCAAGTTTGAGTTTACTTTTACAATTCAAATCAAGTTTTGGGTCAGTTTTGGCAATTTTTCCCTTTTTATTTACATAATTTTGTCTTTTATAGTTCTCATCTATCCGCCATTGTGGCTTCATAATACTGTCATGTATCACGATTATGTAAATTGAGTTTAATCAATGAAATATAACTTTTGGCGGAAAAAAACTAACCGTTTGTATTGTTCTGTCCAAATACAATGATCCATGTGCCATAATTAGCTTCGTATTATTCTAAACAAACGAATGGTGTGATTTTACTTTTCTTCTTATGGAAACCGAATGTTTAGTATAGAAAACTAGTATATTGCTAATGCATGTTGGGAGTTGCGTACGTTATGAAGTCTTGGCGATGTGCGATATACAATATTGTACATTTTTGGAAAATTAATAAACCAATATGCGAACCTTTCTTTAAACTATTTACGTGGTGTCCATTTGCCTACACTATACACAACGCACAATAATGCTACGAATAACTTTTTATCAAAAAAAAAAATAATAATGCTACGAATAAATACTATGAAGAAGCCTATTAGAGTTAGTATATATTACAGGATTTTATTTTTTGTAGACAATCATCTTTGTTGATAATGTCCAATGGACAAATAACATGGGTATCAGTCTGAGTAACGAAGCCCAACAAAGATACTATACAATATAAATGAAAGCCCAAATTAAAACCAGCAAATGACGATCAGCTAGACAACGAATTCACATGTAAAAGCGGCTTGGACTTTTGGCGATCACGATGGTGATTCTCAGATCCAGCTGTTTCTGATGGAGACCCTCCACCACGACGCTCCCGAAAACATCCTCATCATCACAAGGGAGACTATCATACACTCCTTGTGGTTTGAACTCTCTCTTTGTTTCCCTAAAACTCTTCTGTTGGCGTCTCTTTCAAGCAACACACGTTCGATGGCTTCATCTCTCAAGTTCGGACTCTCAGATTGAAATTTCCTTTGAAATTTTGATCTCCATCTAATCAAAACGTCCACTGATGTGATGATTAGCGGCCGTTCTCTGGTTCAAAATGCTTCTGCTTCATTGGGTCCGATCTGCTCCACGATGACCACGATCTGCTTCACGTTTTCTCATCTCTCAAGCTACTATCCTTCACTACAAGAAAATAGTTTATTAATCACAAAATTTAGCGAGGAAAACTGGGTCTCCTAAATTTACGTGAGTTATACGAGAAAATTACGAGGAAACCTCGTAGATTCGTCGTGAAATAACGAGAAACACGTTTCCTCGTAAAATTATCGTAATTTAGCGAGGAAATTATGTGGCAGGGTGGATTTCCTCGTAATGTACTCGCTACGTTTACGTGTATTTTACGAGAAATAATTTAGCGAGGAAATAACGAGGGCAACCACTTTTTAGGTGTAAACGTGTTTTTAAAGGCTGTGCACCTACCAACTTTCCTCGTAAATTCGTGGTAAAATGTTACCTACCAATTCATAATTTTCCTATAAATATGTTGTTTGAGTTTCAAATGAAACACACCCAAAAAAACTGAAAACTTAAAAGAAAAAAGATTGAAAACGTGAAAGAAAAAAAAATGTCCGGAGATGGAAATATTTTCGAGTTGCGGAGGTGGATGTATACACACAGAGATGGTAACGGGAGAGTGATGAAAGAGTATCTCGAAGGGCTGGAGACATTTATGCATCAAGCAGATTCTACACCGCTCGCGCAGGAAAGCGGTAAGATGTTGTATCCTTGTCGTAAATGCAACAATTCAAAATTAGGCCCTCGTGAAAATGTTTGGAAGCATTTAGTAAATAGAGGTTTCACGCCACATTACTATATTTGCTTTCAACATGGAGAAGGTTATATTGATTGTGGGAATGAAGCTAGCTGTAGTAATAGCAATTTTCAGGTTGAACCCGCGGTTGATCATTTGCATAATAGTTATCAGGAGGAACAAATGGTAGATTATGATAGGGTTCATGATATGGTAGGTGATGCATTTGTAGCTCATGATGATGAAGCTGAAGAACCTAACATAGATGTAAATTTTTTTTATTAAATGTTAGATGCTGCGAATCAACCAATTTACAGTGGTTGTAGAGAAGGTCTCTCTAAATTGTCGTTGGCTGCTAGAATGATGAATATTAAAACCGATCATAATCTACCTGAAAATTGCATGGATGCATGGGCAGACTTGTTTAAAGAGTATTTGTCGGAAGACAATGTGTCTGCTAATTCTTATTATGAGATTCAGAAATTGGTTTATAGTCTTGGGCTGCCTTCGGAGATGATATACATTTGCATCAAAAATTGCATGATTTACTGGGGAGATGATGAGAAGTTAGATGAATGTCGATTCTGCAAGAAGCCACAATTCAAACCACAAGGACGAGGGCGTAATAGGATACCGTACCAAAGGATGTGATACCTACCAATTACAGACAGATTGAAAAGATTGTACCAAGCTGAGGAGACTGCCGGAGGGATGAGATGGCAAGCCGAGTATACTCAGACGGAGGGTGAGATGACTTATCCATCAGATGCAAGAGCTTGGAAACATTTTAACAATGTACATCCAGATTTCGCTAGCAATAGCCGGAATGTGTATCTTGGATTATGCACAGTTGGATTTAGTCCATTTGGAATGTCAGGCAGACAATATTCATGGTGGCCAGTCTTTCTTACGCCATACAACCTGCCACAAGAGATGTGCATGCGACGGGAGCTTCTATTCATGACCATATTAATACCTGGTCTGAAGCATCCAAAAAGATCTCTCGATGTTTTTCTACAACCACTGATAAAAGAGTTGAAAGATTTGTGGTCAACAGGGGTGAGGACGTATGATTGTTCAACAAAAACAAATTTTACGATGCAAACGATGCTTCTGTGGACCATAAGTGACTTTCCTGCATATGGAATGTTGTCTGGATGGACTACACATGGGAGATTATCTTGTCCATATTTTAATGAAATGAAGGATGCGTTTGAGTTGAAGAATGGTAGGAAGACAAGTTGGTTCGATTGTCACCGTCGATTTCTTCCCATTCACCCTCCATACAGAAGAAACAAGACATTGTTCAGGCACAAAAGGGTTGTGAGAGACACTCCTCCTCCATATTTAACAGGGAAAAAAATCGAAGCGCAAATCGATTACTACGGTGCGTTAGAAACCGTTCCTCGTGGTGGTAATTAGCATGTTCCCAATAATATGCCTGATTATTACGGAGTTCAGCACAACTGGCACAAGAAGAGTATATTTTGGGAATTGCCATATTGGAAAGATCTTCTTTTGCGTCACAACCTCGATGTATATTGAATGTTCCAGGAAAGACGAAAGACATCATAAAATCGAGGTTGGACTTACCTGATATTTTCTTGAGAAGTGAGTCACATATAAAAAGCAATGGTCAAGTCCCAGTTCCAATATTCAGATTGTCATCAGAACAGAAGTCGGTGTTGTTAAACTGGGTGGCATCAGAAGTGAAGTTTCGTGATGGGTATGTTTCAAATCTTTCTAGATGTGTTGAAAAGGGTCAAAAGTTCTCAGGGATGAAGAGTCATGATTGTCATGTCTTTATGCAACGACTACTTCCCTTTGCCTTTGCGGAGCTACTGTTAACAAAAGTACATGAAGCACTTGCATGTAATATATATATATATAAATATTTATATTTAAACACATGCTTTAGTTAATTTCTTTATTTATATACTCATTTTGACTACTAATGTCTGTAAATTTTGAAACATGTAACGAATTAGAGCATTTTTCAGGGATCTGAGCACTCGCACTCTTAAAGAGGATGTCGTTCAACAACTTCATGAGAATATTTCCATCTTACTGTGAAACTTGGAGAAAATATTTTCGCCAGCATTTTTTGACGTCATGGAGCATCTAGTTGTCCACCTCCCGTATGAGGCATTGCTTCGAGGACCTATACATTACGGATGAATGTATCAGTATGAGCGAGCCATGAAATTTTTTGAAAAGAAAAGCAAAAAACCTCGCAAGAGTTGAAGGTTCTATAGTTGCCGGAAGTTTGACGGAAGAAACATCACACTTCACATCATACTACTTTGCACAGAAAGTACGTACCCGAAAACAAGCTCCAAGAAGGTATGATGATGGTGGTGTTGTGCCGACATATATGGAAAAAGATATTCCAGATATCTTTTGCCAAATTGGACGATTCGGTGGAAAATTGAAAGAGGTTTGGTGGTCGAGTGATAAAGACCTCCATAGTGCACACATTTACATACTTCTCAATTGCGAGCATGTATTGATTCGCTATTTTGAAAGGTAATTAAACTTATATATAATTACAAACACATATATATTTATTTATATTTTTGGAATTAATTAATTAACAAAACATTTCACAGCCAATTTGTTACTCAAGTCGAAGAAGCAATCCCGGATATATCCCCAAGTGAGGTAGACAGAAGGAAAGATCAACACTTTATTAAGTGGTTGAGGAAACATGTATTATAACATTCTCTTAATTTTTTCAACTTTTGGTAGGATTAATTTCAAAGTTCTATTATTTTTATAGGTTGATTATGACGATCCAGATTATCCCGCATGGTTTCACTAATTAATTCAATGTCCTGCTGCAAAGGTCACGACATCACCGATGTATTTCACACGAGGCTATAGTTTTCATAAATATGAGTATGCTAGACACCGGGCGACAAGTAATTATGGAATATGTGTGAAAGGCGAAACAGATTTCTATGGGATCTTGCAGGAGATTATTGAAGTTGAATTCACAAGGTTATTGAATCTGAAGTGCGTCCTCGTCAAGTGTGATTGGTTCGACCCCGTCGTAACAGAGGTGTTCCGGTTAACAAATTCGGTGTGGTTGATGTCAATGATGGACGAAGATACAACACATTCGAGCCTTACATATTAGCTTCGCAAGCAGATCAAGTTTGCTTCGTTCCATATCCTCGGTTGACAACCTCGGGGATAAATTGGTTATTTGTTATCAAAGATACACCACGTGGACGGATAATCGCTGGAGAAGAACCACCTTTACAAGAAGAACACACCAATGGAGTCGAGAAACCTGATCAACAAGTTGATGACATCCTTCTCATCGATCCACATAATCGTGAATACAAAGATTTTCCCGACGATATCACAGACGAAGCTGTTGAAGACGAGTTTAATGAAGATGATGATGTTTCTAGAGATTATGAAGATGATGTTTCCGAATGATGATGTATTTTTATTTTGAATTTTAAGACTTAATGAATGTGTGTTAGTTTGTTTGACTACTAAAATTTAAGAAGTTATTGGTTTGACAAAAAAATTGTGTATTTAAGTGTTTATGAAGATGTAGAGATTGAGGTTTAGGAAGAAGTAGAGATATATGTTATAAGTCAAGGAAGTTGGGGTTTGGGGTTTCGGTTTTTAGGGATTCAGAACCCTTTCCTCGTAAATTCCTCGTAACATAAAAACACGGGACTGGTTATTTCCTCGTACATTTTTTCCTCGTAACTTCCTCGTGGGCCGAAAAAACAGGCTAGGGTATTTCCTCGTTAATTAACGAGACATTTACGAGGAAATACTGCTTACATTTCCTCGTAACTTCCTCGTGGGTTAAAAAGCGGGCCTGGTTAAATCCTCGTAAACCAAAGGACGGACCTGGGTATTTCCTCGAAAATTTACGAGGAACTTACAAGGAAATAAAAGCGGGCCTGGGCAATTCCACGTAAATTTACGAAGAGTTTACGAGGAAATGAAATCCTCTATATAAACAGGACACAAAGCACCTCTCTCATTTGTAGCAATTTCCTCTATATCTCCTCTTAAGGTACTCTCTCTACTTCCTTTCTAGATAGTTAGGTAATTAGTTTAGGTGGTTAGTTTAGGTGGTCAGTTTAGGAAATTTAGCTTATTAGGCCGTAACTTAACATGTTTTTAGGTGCTTAGTAATATATTTATATTTTTAAGTAATTAATATTTTGAATTGTTTTTTTAGATGGTTAGAGCTAATAAGCTTAAGAACGCAACTCTTTACAGAGACATGTTTACCGAGCCTGGTACTCATATAGGCGCATCATCTTCAGCTCCCAGTTCTTCGGGTCCGGATGCTGTTCCCGAGACTCAGTCTTCTCAGAGATTCTCGATGTCGCCTTCTTTTGGTGCACCACCACCCGTTCCTCCATTGCTGCTCAGGATGACATGCCTCCTCCTCCTCCTCCTGCGGCTGTGGCCGGTGTTCATCCCGACTTGCAGGTCCCACCGCCGGCTCCTTGTGCTACCTACACCGTCAGGACCTTCTCAGACAGCCAAGCCGAGATGGTTTACCAGTCTTAGACCCCGACCGACCGGAAGACACTTTTTGGTATGTTTCATGTTTATAAATATTATTTATTTAAAACAACATTCAAATATTTAATAATTTTAATATGTTTTTGTTTAATTCAGGTTTGGGGTTGATAGCCGTGTCGCTCGGAGCGTAACCGAGGTGATCAAATGTTACTTCCCCGACGCACATCCAAACTGGAAGACGACGCCGAACCACGTCTGAAAGAAGTGGTTCAAAGTGTTTACGGTAAATTAATAGTTATTAACTTATTTTTCTAAATACTAAGATTTTTTTTAAAATATTTTTAAAATAATTGTTAATCTAATATTTTTTGTTGTACAGCAAAAATGGCGTTGGTCCATCGGAGTAAACGAGGACGTGAAGCGAGGTTTTATCAAAAAGGCAAAAGACCGATTGTTGGACACAGTGTCTAACTGGAAGGACGATTACCTGGTAGACGGTTATGAGCACGGGAAACCCGCTGAGCTCACAACGGAGGTGTGGGATGGCCTCATCCGTTATTGGAACTTGCCATCGTCGATCAAAGTCTCCAACAGCTGCTCCTCTTCTCGTCTGACGAAAGACGAGCATGGCAACACGCCGATGCTTCACTCCTCGGGTTAAACACCACACACCGGTGTCCGTTTAGGAATGGTAAATATTTAAATTAAGTCAATTCTTTATTATATCTATTTTAATTTATTTATTATTTTTTTTTTAAATTTAAAAATGCCAAAGTGACGGGAGTTCTACCTTCTCTTAAGGAACTTTACGAGAGGACCCACAAGAACAAGGGTGGGCAATTTGTAGATCCTATATCTGAGCAAATCTACAACGATGTTGTTGCTCGGGTTGAAGAGCGTCAAACCCAGATGACACAACAATCTCCCAATGGGATACCCGTCATATTATCCACAGCTGAAGTGGATGAGATCTACGAGCAGGTATAATTTAATTTTAATTATTATTATTCGTTTAAAATCTAATTTTTATTAGTAGCTAACATTTAAATTTATTTTTTTCAAGGTCTTCCTTAAGAAAAAAGGACGTAGATTGGGGATTGGTTCCGTTAACGATGTCCCAAGAGCGACATCGTGTTATGCTCAGTGACGGGAAGATGAGACTGCTCAGCTGCGTTCGGAGTTGAACGCGACGCGTTCTGATTTGAGCACGACACAAGCTCAAATGGGTTCACTCGAGGGTATCCTCGACGCTTTAGCGGCTGGAAATCCGCAATTGGAGATGATGTTAGTAGAGAGACGGAGAAATTTGGGCATTCCAGATCCAGACCGCCATGACTCCCAGAACCCTTAGATCTTTTTTTTATCTTTTCTTGTATTATAAATTTAAACCTTAAATATTTGTGAAATATTTTCATTTTCTTATATTATAATTTTAATTCTTGAAAAAATTTAAATTATTTTAATATTTTATTATAACTAATTTTCAATGTAGAAAAATATGTTTCAAAGTAAATTCCTCGCTACTCTTACGTGGAATTAACTATGAAATTTAGCGTGTCGTTTACCAGGAAACAGTTACCTAGAAATTACGAAGGAATACTTGAGAGAAGGTTACGAGGAATGTTTCACGTGGAGTTTACGTGGAAATTTTTACGTGGACAATTTTACGAGTCCATTACAAGGAAGGCTTTACGTGGTTTTAATGAGGAAAGCTTAGCGTGGCTTTTACGAGGAAACTTAGGCCCGCGTTTACAAGGAAATGTTTTCTCGTAAAATTACGAGATTTTAGCGAGGAAATATGACTTACGACGAACGTGGCACGATGTTTAGTGTTTCGTGGCTATTTCCTCGTGAAACCTCATTTACGAGGAAATAGCCACGAAATCAGCCCTCGCTAAATAACTGTTTTCTTGTAGTGCTTGTTCTCTTACACTTCGTGTTTTCTCAGTGGATCAAGTCGTAATAGTCGTGTAAGATCATAGACGGCGATCTGTTTCTCCAGCTGCGAGATACTACTTGGTTCTCTTTTTCTATGAAAACAGAGGTGAACCCGATATTCTGTTATGAGGTTGAGGTTTCAATCTAAATCTGCTCATATGGTAGACATAAAAGGAAAGGGAATCCGTTACGAGGATGAAGATGAATCGATCCAATTATCTTGACAGGACGATTCTCATGTCATAAAGGAGTATTGTATGTCCTTGATATTCAAGATCCTAAATCCCAAACACAAAATGTTGAAAAGTTGATTCAAAAAATGCCCAATCAGTGGGGAATGCAGGATAGTATCACTGCCAATGATTTATGGAATGGAAAGTTCTCTTCAACTTTTCATTAGACGACGATATCAACTCTATTCTCTCAAAAGGCCTTTTAATTAAAACTATTGTATGTTTGTGGTGGACAATGGTACATGATGATTACCCCTGGATCACCTCCTTTTGGGTTCAGCTTACTAGTGTTCCTCTACAATTTTGGACGCTTAATCTGAAGAGTATTGGAGGGAGAATAGGTCATTTTGACACAACTGAGCTCCCAATACGCATGCTTAGAGATGTTAATTCTTGCCTACCTCTCAAGTTCAAAAGGAATGTTAAATCTCTTGAAGGCGAAGAGGTTACGACTAAGATTAAATATGATATGCTATTTAAGCATTGCTCAACTTGTGGTTCACTTTCTCATCAGAAAGGCTATTTCCCTACGATGTAAACTATTTTTCAGGATCAGCAACAATCTTAAAGAACTGGTGTCTTTGCTCGGGTTCAGCTACCCTAAGACCAGCCTCCTCGTCAGCATTTGCTCAGGGAACAAAGATCATGGATCATCATTCTCGGTCATAATATGTGCCTAGATCAAATCATACTTAAAAGAGTAGACATTTTGATGCTCAGGCTTATCCATCTCGTTTTGGAGGAGATCGCTACTCCCATTCAGACATGATCATAAGAAGACAAGATGAGAAAGTAAGGAATCATCAGCATGGTGGATCACAGTTTGGCTCAAGAGCTTATGACCATAAAGGGTAACAAAGAGGGCGTGCAAAACAGAGCAGTGATAAGTCAAGTTCGAGGGAGAGGGATACTGCAGCTTTGGTGTCAATCTCACGTGATATGGTTCCTTCTGAACACGTATCAGAGCTCAATGGAAATCTCAAAAGGGACCTTACTCTGCTAATGACCGAGAGGAACTGGGGTCAAAATTTTGATATGGGAAAAAATGGCGAGTGCTATTGTCACTCCATCTCGACCCATATTCTATGAACGGTAATGTCACCATTAGAGAAAAGGGGTCAGCTAGATCTTTATTTTTCTCTCTCAAGGTCTTGCCTATTGTCGTAGGTGATGCAGCTATTATTGTAGCACTAAGCGACATGGAAATTACTGAGCAACATGATGAAAGTCTGATGAAATGTGATGAGTAAGAAGATGACTTATTGGGTATTGATCTCTTGGAAATGGAAGTTGTTATCCTTCATCTTCACATGCTGAGAACTCTAGGGATGTTGTTCAGGATTCACTCAAAGTCTCTAAGCGAGTAAAGACTGGCAATAAATTGGGTGTTCCTTTGGGCAACAGAAGCAAGAAGACAAAGTCCCTCTATTGGGGATCTCCATGAAAATGATCAGTCAAGTCCACTGCTCTATCTATATCAGGAGAAATCGAGAAGGACATGCGGCATCGACATAACTCTTCAACGAAAGCAAGAAAAAGTTTATCAAAAGTGATGGTTTGATGGGTTCCAAAAACCCATCAAATGATCATATATGAAGACAATCAGTTGGAACTATCGATGGATTAGGAACGACCTCACAGATCGACACCTTACGGAGATGTGTCAGAAGCATTGTCCATGACTTGTATTCCTTTCTGAGAGGAAGAAGAGGAGACTGCTGTTGCAAAACTTCAGGCCGACTTAAGATTTGATGGTTCCTCTAGAAGCAAATACTATGGAACATATTTACAGCTGTCAAAGAGCTCTAAGCCAATGGAGGAGAGAGAACAACTTGTATTCAGAAAAATAGGTGGGGGATCTTAAAGAGAAACTGGAGAGCCATTACTTGACTGATGATGCTACAACTGAGGAGTAAGCAGATGCATTAAAGGAATTATCTGATGCTATTAAGGCAGAGGAAATGTTCTTTGAAACAGAAAGTAGGGTCCTCTGGTTACGAGAAGGAGTTAAAATTCATTTTTTTTTCATTTATTAACAAAGCAAAGGAGAGTAAGAAACCCAATCACGCAGCTCCTGGATGCAACCGGAAATGTGGTTGAAGATGAAGAGGGACTGTTAGCCATTGCTACCAGTTATTTTGGGCAAAACTTTAAGTCAACTAACCTCAAAGAGATAGAATATGCGCTATCCGAGGTATCAACTACAATCTCAGGGATGACAAATGATGATCTAACAATCTTGGTCACTAAGTGGTAGGTGAAACTGGAACTCTTTGCCATGCATCCAGAAAAATTCCTAGGCTTGGATGGGATGAAGACTCTTTTCAAACATAAATTTTGGGATATCATGTAGGAGGATTTAACTCGTATGATTAACCAATTCATTTTCGAGGGGACAAAGGCACATGGCCTAAATTACACCAATATTTTTTTAATACCAAAGATGACCATGCCAACATAAATTTCTGAGTTCTAGCCGATTAGTTTGTGCAATGTCAGCTATAAGATAATCTCGAAAGTCTTATGCCTGGGATTGAAGAAATTTATACGAGATCGTATATCAAAAACCCAGTCGACTTTTGTTGCTGGAAGACATATTACGGATAATATATATCATGATTGCACAATAAATATTTTATGCACTAAGAACAAAGATAAGTGGAAGAGCTAAAATGATGGCAATAGAAACAAACATGAGTAAAGCGTATGACATGATGTAGTGGACCTTCATCGAGGCAGTTATGAGAAAGATGGGATTCAGAGACTTGTGGATAGACTGGATTAGGCGCTGCATTACTTCGATTAAGTACAAGGTAATTATAAATGGTCAACCAAGGGGAAATATTGTTCTGGAAGGAGCCTCCGTCAAGGAGATCCTTTGTCTCCTTTCATATTTATTTTATGCAAGAAAGCGCTTGTTAGCCTTGCAGAGAATCAAGGGAAGATAACGGGGATGCATGTTATACACGCTAGTCCCTTGGTATCTCACATTCTCTTTGTTGATGATAGCCTTTTATTCTGTAAGGAGGAGTTACAGCGTGCGGGTTAAGATTTTGATTAAGCAGACAATCTATCAAATTAACCCTATAAACTACTCTAGCCAAGAGAGGTCAATTTGTAGTACTTAGAGATGGAATCCACAGAGAGAGAGGGCACACAATAGATTTCTGAGTTCTAAAGGTTAAACTAGGCAAGCTATAAATAAGAGGTTTGTAATGAGGGTTTATTCCAAAAAGGATATTGTCTAAATAAGTTAACTAATTCAAAAACGAAAAATATGGTTCTATGGTTTCAGGCAAGTGAATCATAATGGATAGGAGACAAATAATTATGGATATGCAAGAACCTTAATCACAATCTGACCCCCTCTCGTTCCAACTCTCGTATGCGAACAGAGGAGTCGACCATCGATCAACGGCGAAAGCCTAGTGTCGATCGATGGTTATCAGACAGGAAGTTCGTCCGCTAGGTTAATTAACCAGATCTCGCATGTATGTAACAACCTAACTCAATGGAATCAATTCTGGCAAAGAACCTACTCTCGTAGTTGTCTATGTCCTAGGTTCAGGGTATTGTTTAGCTACTCTAGAACACAAGCGTTAAACAAAATTCCAAAGATGGATATCTCTTCATCCTGACAATCCCATTCTTGGGCTAATTCATCAATAACTTAATGAACCCTAAATCTAACAAGAGAATTACTCAGACATAATGATAGAAGTATGATAAACTGAACAATAATATGCATGGAATAGATAATGGGGTTCCAATACAAATCTCTAAAGGAGTTCATATTTTCTCCAAAAAACTAATAAAAACTAAGTAATATTATGCTATCAAATCTCTTGTTATGTGTTGTGTGTCTTTGCCTAAACAATGACAAGACCTTTATAAACTAGGTGAAAACTCATCCAGGGGCATTCTTGTAAATTATCTTGATTGTGCTTGAATTCGGCCAGTTGCTCTTCGAGTAGACCGTCAATCGACATCAAGCATGCATCGTTGATCGATGGTAAGGCTTGACCTCGACTCAGACTGAACAACTACCGGATATCTTATATGAATGCTCTACCAAGCTCCAATGTCTCCATGATGCTCCAAAACGTACCTTGACCTGAAAGATTCTAAAATACAGTCTAAACATACATAGCAGACTCCAAACAGGGTCCAAATGGTAGTCTTAAACTGTTAAATAAAAAGGTATATTAAGGAGCCCCGTGAATGTGAAAAAGTTATACAAGTAGTCAGGAAATATGGAAAAACATCAGGCCAATGTATCAGCTTTGATAAATCATCTCTACTCTTTTGTAAGAGAGTCGCCGGAAATGAAAGACAAGAGATTAATGATTCACTTGGGATCCAAAATGAAAGGGGAATGGGTTTCTATTGAGGAATTATGGAAGATATCAACAGATTTAAGTGCAAATTATTTGCATTTCTCAAGGAAAGACTATTGAACATGGTGAACGGATGGACTGGTAGATGACAATCAAACCGTGGAAAGGAAGTGCTAATTAAATCAATCATGTTTGTCCTTCCAACATATGTCATGTTAAGCTCCTTTCTTCCATTGGAGATATGTGAAAAAACTCGCAAGTGACATTGCACAATTTTGGTGGAGTTTAAGTCCTCCAAAAATAGGAATTCACTGGGCAAAATGGGATAAACTATGCTTATCAAGAGTTGAGGGCGGGATTGGATTCCTCATGATTCACGAGTTCAACTTGGCTCTACTAGAAAAGCAACTGTGGTGACTGGTTCAATACAGATTCATTGGTGGCTCGAGTTTGCAGGGGTAAATGGTACCAAATGAGCTCGCCTTTGGGAGTATGCTCAATGGATAACCCATTTTATGTGTGGACAAGTACATCAGTCGCCCGAAAACTATTCTACTGGGGATTAGACAAAAAATCATCTAGGATACGGAGTCAATGTGTGGAAGGATCCTTGGATCCATACGACGCCAGTCAGACCAGCTCGGCCTACTGCTCATGTAATGCACCCGAGAATGTCTGTCAGTGAACTTATTAATGGAAATCAAAGGAGCGGGATGTTGAGTTATGTTGTCTAAGATGACATATCTCTAATCTGAAGTTTGGCCATAAACCCCACTAAACGCCGTGATACTTACACTAAAAGAAAGCAACGATATTCCGACGACAAATATCGTCTGAATTTTGTCGGAATATGACTATTCCTACGAAATTCCGACGAAATAGGACGTCAGAAAAATATCGTCGGAAAAACATAATTCGTCGGAATTCTGTCAGGCAGTCCGAGGGAATACTGAGAACGAAATATTCCGAGGAATTACCGAGGAAATATTCCGTAGGAAACTTTCCTCGGACTTTCATCGGAAACTTCCGATGGAGGTTTCCTCGGAATATTCTGAGAGAAGGAGTTCCTTGGAATATTCCGAGGACATCACTCCGTCGGAAATTTCCGAGGGATTCCGAGGAAAGTGTTCCCACGGAATGTTTCGAGGGACACCTTTCCTCGGAAATTTCTAAGGGAACACTTTCTTCGGAATATCCCGAAACTTAATTTTGAAAAATAATTATTTTTAATATATTTTGTATTTTCAATTTAATTTTTAAAAATAAAATTAAATCTGAAATAGAAAACATATATTATAATATTAAAAGTTTTACAAATTAAAAGAAAACATTAAAAAAGTTTTATTAAAAAAAAACCCAAACTAAAACTCGTGCGGGAACAACCGTTTCATCATATCGCTCATTTGTGCATTCACCCTCTCCCCTGCTTCCTCTTTAGCTTGTCGCGCGGCCATCTGAGCAAGAGTGGTGTTGTTCTGTGTCTCCAATGCTGATATGCGGTCATCCTTGTTCTGTAGCTGCTCCATAAGTGCCAGATCAACAAAAGGCACTGATGAAGAAGAAGCAACCGACGGAGATCGACGACCCAAACCGACAAAACGCCCTTTTCTCTTTGGAACCGCCTAGAAAAGAAAACATAATGATTTTAGTAGCAATAAAGAAAAAGAAATGAAAATATAGTAAAAATAAAAAATGAAGATCTTATCGATTAAATGAGTTCGTTTATTTGACCTCGAGACAGGTTGGTGGAAGCAACAGTAGTGGCGTCCTCATCAGAGAGAAACTGAGATAGGCGGAACTCTTCTTGGAAGAAGTGGTGACGGATGAAGTTTGTCTGATCAGAATTCCAGTTGAATTCTTGCTGAAAAATACACGATTAGTAAAAATATTATGTTAAAAATTTAAAATATAAGTTAAAAAAATTAAAAATTACCGCAAACTGACTGAATCACATTTCCTGTTCCGCAGGAGGGAAGCTGGTGAAGGTAGGATATCCCTTCTTGAGGGTCGAGTACATCATCCGGTTGATGAAGCTGCTGATCCCATTTCCCGATCGATCGAACCTAATATAAGAAAAAAAAATGAAAAAAATATAATGAAATAAAATGATAAAAAAACAAAAAAAAAGATTTTTACCAAGTTTGGTGTTGTCCATGTGGATGCGGAGTGAGAACGAGAAGATGCTCTCGACCCGGCTGCAGAACCAAGTGTTCAACAAACATGGTTCCCAGAACAACCGGAGGAGCTAGAGGGTGAGCATAATCGCCCGCAACTTGGTTTTGGGACGATGAAGAAGCCCGAGAGCGGGAGGTCGTACCACTATGTCCTCGTGGTACGAAACGGCGAATCCTAGTCTGGTTCTCGCCACTAGACCTATCGGTTTATACATATAAAAATCTGAAAAATAGATTTTATATAAATGACGTTTTATAAATATAAAAAAAACAGTTTTATAAATATAAAAATAGTTTTATAAATATAAAAATGGATTTAATAAATCCAAAAACGTTTTATAAATATTAAAAATATTTTATAAATATAAAAATGTTTTAGAAATATTACAAATACTTTATAAATATAAAAATGGATTTAATAAATCCAAAAAACGTTTTATAAATATGACAAACATTTTATAAATATAAAAACGGATTTAATAAATCCAAAAAACGTTTTATAAATATAAAAATGTTTTTAAATATAAAAACGTTTTATAGATATTTAAAACGTTTTATAAATATAAAAAAATGTTTTATAAATATTAAAAACGTTTTATAAATATAAAAAACGTTTCATAAATATAAAAAATGTTTTTTAAATATAAAAATGTTTTATAAATATAAAAAAATGTTTTATAAATATTAAATAACGTTTTTATAAATCCTAACAATCCTAAATCCTGACAATCCTAACAATCCTAAATCCTAACAATCCTAACAATGCTAAATCCAAAAACATCAATCTACCAAACCTAAAATCATCAAACTCATTCTAAAACTTAACAAAAAGAAGTAAAGAGAGTGGGATAAGGTTCTTACATGTTTAGAAATGGGTTTTGGAGTAGGAATATGGAGGTTTGATCGGATTTAACGGACGAATATGAGAGAGCTCGCCGGATTTGTGAGAGATAGATAGCAGAAATGGGGAAGAAGAGACGATTCTGGAAAATAAAGACCGAAAATTCTGACGGACAGGGTTCGTCGGTATTCCGTCGAAAATCACTTAGATTGATTTTCGCGAAAATTTTTGGTTGTTCCTTTTCCCGGGAAATGAAATTTCCGAGGAACACTAAAAAGTCCGTCGGTATTTCCTCGAAATACCCATTAATCGGTCAAAACATCTTTTTCGATGCAAGTATATTACTTTTCGTCGGAATTTCCTGGGAATATTCCGAGGAAATTCCGAAAAAAGGAATATGCCCTGCATGTCCCCTTATTGGATACACCGTTCCTCAGAATTTCATCGGTATATTCCGAGGAAATTCCGAGAAAACCTTGTTTAGGGTTTCAAAACCTCAAATTTGTGGACCCTAGATTATTTTTACAAAAATTCAAAGTTTTCTAGTGCATTGCATTGAGAATTCTATCTATAGATGTGCATAAACAATTAAATTACAAAAAATCAAAATCGATTACAAGTATTGTCCTTCCCGTTTACTAAACTGTATAAGTGTTTCTCTTGAAGTGTATGAATTTCGTTCATACAATCGGAAGAGTGTTTATTATTTGAAGACAAACTAACATTTGGACTGAAAATCAATTAAGATACTTAGTAAGGTTATTTTTTGTCGTATTTTTTTTATTTCTAACCGTAAAAAGATGTTTTGGGTTCAAAAAATCACATTTCGTCGGAATTTCCTCGGTATATTCCGAGGAAATAGTTGTTTTCCTCGGAATTCCCTCGGAAAATACCGAGGAATATCGGAGGAAGTGATTCCCCTTAACTCAAACCCCAAATCCGAAATGTACAAAGGTATATTCCGAGGAAATTCTGAGGAATAACCCCTCTTTCCTCGGAATTTCCTCGGTTTTTTTAAAAACAAAACCCGGGCCGTGGGTTCTACTCTGATTCTGAGTCATCACCAGATGAATCTGAATCTGAATCTTGGTGAAATTCTCCAATCACAGGTTCATCCTCTTCGTGAACAACAACTTCCTCTCAAAAGTCGGTTAAATCGATTACAAGCTCAGCATTTGCTAAATCTTCAGCTGCACTTAAGTTTCCGGATGTGCTTGGTTGTAGTGGGTCTTGATCAGAACTTCTGTGAACTTGCCCTCTCGGGTTGAGTGATGTAACAGTGACCCATGGATCATCTCTGTTCCTAACCCGAGGATACTTGATATAGCAAACCTATAAAATATTAAATATTTATATGTAAATTAGTAATAGTAATAGTAATATACACACGAATAGTAATATAATTACCTGATCAGGTTGCGAAGCAAGAATGAAAGGATCATAATATTGCAGCTTTCGTCGCGAATGTACCGATGTAACACCAAATGCATCTGTTCTCACGCCTCGATCTGCAATGTTGTCGTACCAATCACAATAGAAAACTGTACACCGCAATCCAACCATGCCCGGATACTTGATTTCCAAAATTTCGCATATGTTCCCATAGGAAACGTCATCTCCAGATGAAGACGAGACACCAACATCATAAGTTTTACTTGAACGTCTCCTCTTTTGAGTTGTGAATGAATATCCTCGGGTAAAAAATCTCGGATATGATTTCACAATATGTTGTGGTCCGCACACCATCTCGCGTATCCAATCGTCAAATGTTTCATCTCTGGCAATTCCAACATACACCTATTAATAAAAAATATGTTATAGCAATATTCCGAGGATTATTATAACATGTGATTAATAATAATTTGTTTAAAGCACTCACATAACTAAGCATCCAAGGAAAAAATTCTCTCTGCTTCAGTTCTTCAAGATCCTCTTATGTGGCGTGTCTATGAGTGAACCTCTTTTCAGCCATGAAAAGGCTGTACACATAAATGAAATTAGTTAAGAATTAAATTACAACTTGTTAAAATAATAATTTTAAACATAATTATATATGTACCTCTCATATTGAAGAATATCTTCGTAGTTGGTGAGCAGATATGTTTGCAAATGACTGTGCTCCTGCTCAGTAAGTCGACGGTCCTTTGATTTTCTGCTAAGTCGTCCGACATCTGTGAAGATGTTTGCAACCGTAACATAATATGTTGCCCTTTCGCCTCTATCATCATGGCGAGCATGTTTTCTGTTTTTTGTCTGCACTTCTGCTGAAAAGTAGTACTCAGCAAAGTTTGAAGTTTCTTCATTGATCATCTGTGCGACAATAGAACCTTCCACCTTACTTAAATTCTTACCTTCTTCTTTAGATGAAACATATACCGCTCGTAAAGATACATCCATCTATACTGCACATGACCACCAAGTTCCAATTCTCTTGCCAAGTGAATAACAAGATGCTCCATAACATCAAAAAATGATGGAGGAAATATCTTCTCGAGGTTGCATTCGATCACATGTATGTTAGACTTCAAAATTTGGATACCTTCTGGAGTCACTGATCTCGTGCATAAATCACGGAAGAAAGCACTTATCCCTGCAATTTCTTCATGAACATTTTGTGGTAATAGTCCCGAGAAGGCAAACGGAAGGAGGCGCGGCATCATGACATGGAAATCGCGACTCTTCAAGCCGATAAACTTTCCTTCTCTTCTGTCAACACAGTTACACAAATTAGATGCGTATCCATCTGGAAATTCCATATCGTTTGAAATCCAATCAAATAATGCATCTTTTGCCCCTGCATCTAGTCGGTATATGGGAGCAGGAGCCCTACCATTCTCATCAACATGAAGTTCGGAACTAGCACATATATCGACTAAATCCAATCTTGACTTCAAATTATCTTTTGTTTTACCTTGGACGTTAAGGATCGTGTTAATGATATTGTCAAAAAAGTTATTCTCAATATGCATGACATCTAAATTATGCCGCAGCAGATGATCCTTCCAGTATGGTAGATCCCAAAAAATACTCTTTTTGTGCCAATTATATAGTTCTCCAAAAGCATCTACTGGATAATGCACATGTAAACCAACTTTTGGCGTCCTTTCTGCACCAAAATCACTTAGCTGTGTCAACAAATCTGCCCTACAAATTTCCGGAGGTGGACTGTCAAACACCTTCTTGTTCTTCGTAAACAAAGTCCTAGTCCTACGATATGGATGATCAGGTGGTAGGAATCTCCTGTGACAGTCAAACCAACATTTTCCTTCCGTGTTTTAGTTGGAAAGCATCTGTGTTATCTTGAAAACATGGACACGATAACCTTCCATGCGTTGTCCATCTAGATAACATACCATATGCTGGAAAATCACTTATTGTCCACATAAGTACTGCCTGCATTTGAAAGTTTCCTTTACACGAAACATCGTATGTTTTAGCACCTTGAGGCCATAGTTTTTGCAACTCATATATTAGTGGCTGAAGAAACACATCAAGTGATCTCCTAGGATGCTCTGGCACGGGAACGAGAATGGAGAGAAACAAAAACTCTCGTCGTAAGCACAAGTTTGGCGGTAAGTTGTATGGTGTAAGAATGACTGGCCATAGATAATATTGTCTTCCATGCGTGCCAAATGGGATGAAACCATCGGTACATAATCCAAGGTAGACATTTCTTCTCTCATACTCGAATTTTGGATACGTTGATTGGAAATGCTTCCAAGCTTTTGCATATGAAGGATGTGTAATCTCACCATCTGTTGAATGCTCCGCATGCCATCTCATTGGTTGGGCTGTGCGTTCAGACTGATACAACCTCTTCAACCTTTTTGTCAACGACAAATATCACATCCTTTTGTATGGCACTGGAACTCTTCCACTCGTATCTCTATAACGAGCCTTCCCACAAAATTTGCACTGAAGCCGGTTCTCATTCGCCCTCCAATATATCATGTAGTTATCGATGCATACATCTATTACCTGATACGATAAACCAAGACCAGCTACGAGTTTCTGAACCTCGTAGTATGAACCCGGAGCTAGATTATCTTCTGGTAAAACACCTTTTACAAAATCAGCAATCGCATCCACACAATCTTCAGCCTAATTATAATCTGTTTTAATGCCCATTAGTCTTGTTGCAGATGATAAAGGCGAATGACCATCTCTGCAACCTTCGTACAAAGGTTATTTACCTGCATCTAACATATCAAAAAATCTCCTTGCTTCTGCATTGGGTAATTCTTCCCCTCTAAAATGATCATGTACCATCTGCTCAGTACCTACACCATAATCTACATCCGTTCTAATTGGTTCTTCTAACCTATCCGTAGTCTGAGGTTCGCTAGTACTACCATATTCATAATCAATTTCTCCATGATGATACCAAATTTTGTAACTTTGTGTAAACCCATTCAAATATAGATGTGTCCAAACATCACACTCTTTTATAACTTTTTTATTTTACAAGTAGAGCAAGGACATCTTAACATATCCGTTTTCGCTTCCGGTTGTCGTTGAACTAGCCCCATGAATTCGACTATACCTTCTTGATATTCATCCGTAAGCAATCTCGTGTTAGGATCCATATGAGGTCAATCAATCCAAGAACGATAATAATTTGAAGAAGACATGTTTTTTGAATATATTTCGTGTGTAAAGTGAGTGAGAGGGTGAAAATATTGAGTGAATGAAGAGGGTGAAGGGTGCTTGTACTTATAGATGAAATGCTGCTGACAATTCCAACAAAATTCCAACGGATCCTCGGAATTCCGTCGGAATTTTTCCAATCCCACAACAACTCTGTTAACGGATAAATTATCGTTGGAATTTCGTCGGAAAAAACCGACGAAACATAGTTCCTCGGAATTTTCTCTAATTATACCGACAAAAAGTTAGTTCCTTGGAATTTCGTCGGAAACTTTCGACGAAATTCCGAGGAAACATGATTTTTTGGGTTTCCTCGGAATTCCGTCGGAATTCCTTCCGTATATTCTGAGGAAGTGAGTCTCCGTCGGAATATCCGTCGGAATATACCCTGTTTTCTTGTAGTGTTACTACTGAATTATACAAAGAATGGGCAATACATGGTTAATATGGATACTGGTAGCACACAATTTATTGGATAAGAAAGAAGAGATGGAGGTCTTAGAATCTAGTATAACCAAGATTCAAGCCTTTGCATGAAAAGTAAAGGCATCGCAGAAGGTAGTTTTTTTTATTTGGCAACTGATAACATGACATGTAACAGTGACAAGGAACCTGACACGTCATCATATGCGATGTGATAAATATTTCCCTAGATGTGGAGAACCCAAAGAATCTGCTACTCACACTATCTTTGAGTGCCCACTAGCTCTACATGCATGGTCTTTATCTGCAACACCATCTAGTTCTTGCATTTTTCCGTTACCGAGCCTTTATGCCAATATGGACAATCTTTTCTGAGAAAGAACAACATTGAGGAACTAGTATTACACAGAGATCCTTATCTCTGGATAATTTGGTACATATGAAAAGCTCGAAATGAAAAGTTATCTCTGGATAATTTGGTACAAGAACACCCTATTGAGGAAACACAAGTCTTAAGCTTGGGTAATATTTATGGTGGATGGTTCATGGACCACTACAACTCTGTTCAGTGGATGCGGTTGGGTTTGGATAGACAGCTTGGGGAAGATTCTACTTATGGGGATGCAAAACTTAAGACGGCGAGAGGCTGCTTTGCATACTGAATTAGAAGCGCGATGGGTAAGGGAAAGCATGATTCAACTTCGGAATGTTAGAATTTTGGGAAAATTTACAGAGATCTTATTACAATGATAAAAGAGCCTCGCGCATGGCCAAGCTTCGCAGAAAATTTGGAGTGATAAAGAATTTACAGCTATGTTTCCCGGACAAGATCTCTCACATACCAAGAGCGCAAAACGGAATTTTTGATTCTTTAGCTAAACCTGAAAAGTCTTTTCATAGAGAGCTTTGTTTTATAGGTTGTTCTATTCTGGCCTAGTTACCCATGTCACCTCAAGTTTTAGTAATAGAATAGCCTTTCATTGTAAAAAAAACTGGTAAATAAGAGGTATCATCTTCTCCACATGTCCTTTTTGGCTTATCTCCAAAACATGTGTTACACACATCTTCCAAGCTTGAGACAGCTCTTCGGTGACAGTGACAGCTATCCGCCTTGGGCTTCGCCATGTACTCCTCTGTAATGCTTCTTATATCTTTGTCTTCTTCGTTTCAACAGAAGTTTGGATCCTCGTTATGAGAAGGAGCTGAGCTACAAATTCCAATACCCATGTGAAGGAGTTCCTCTGTAATCTCCTTCGTCCCTAGCTTTAATGTTCATCCGCCAGCCAAGAGGAGCGCACCCCCGTCTCTGGTGTAACTCAACTCGGTGATCCCTTGCCGCCCCACTAAGGACTGACGGTCTTGAAAGGCATGATGTTACCCTCTTTGAAACAAGGAAAATTCCGATGGAAGATTTTGATGAAGAATAATTGTGAGTACACAAAGAAAATTTCATTAAAACCGATCAAAGAAGATCGAATTTTTTATTTATCTCTACCTCAAACAAGGAAATGAAAGAACATGATCTTTTCTTTGAGTGAGGTTGAATACACAAACCAAATCGCCTCACACGAATGGAAATTCTGACAAGTAGAAGAGAGATTCTATGGTTCAAAAAATATATACAACAAAAAGATAAGATCATCTCTCCTCTCTAAAAGAGTTGAATTTCTTAAGAAAGGAAGAGAGAAAATTTGAGAGATATTACACATAACTCAAACCATCTATTAGATATATTTAATTTTAGTTTAGGTAATATTCCTTCCATTATATTATAGAAAATGTTTATTTGATTTTTAAAGTTCTTTGATAAATTTTGTTTATGTTTAGTTTGGTGACAATTTGCATTCTACAACATTTTTCTTGTTTTTCATTAATTTTATTTAGATATTAAATTATATTGACCACAAAGTATTAAAATAACAAGATTTATATATTTTAACTACACACTTTTAATTGATCTTATAAAAATGAACATAAAATGCTATTCTAAAACGATTATTACATAAAATATGAATTTTCTCCACAATGTATGTGTACTACACATAAATGTCGTTGTAAATATGATAGTTGTACAGTAGATCACCACACAAATTAAGGGAATTTGCCAAAAGGAACAACTAAACTCTCCTATTGTCCATTTAACAATTTTTTTTTTCAAAATTGGACTTTCACCACCTTTCTTGTTTATAAAAATTCATATCAATATATTTACAATGCAAAAATAAGGAAAAATATAAACATGATGTAGAAAAGTATGTTCATATAAGAATTTTTTTCTTGGGTTGAAAAGATGTATGGAATAATAAGTTTCAAAATGGGGTTAAAGTGTCAGTAAATCACAGCTACCTTCTGCAATGCAGTATTAGGTTGGTTCAAGCAATTCATCGAACACTTTCCGAGCATAAAATTACTTAAGCTTTAAATCAACTTGAGCAAGGCTAATATGGCATTAAGAACACCTAATAAGCATCAAATAATGTTAATCAAGCTAGAGACATCCTAAATATCCACATAATTACCCTAATTTATCTAACCATGAATCACAAGGTGATTTTTCACTAATCTCCATGAGTAACCTTAAACCTATATGAGATTCAAGGCTAGTCATGTTAATGAGCAAGAGAAACACAATAAAAGATGAAGTACTTCCTTAAAATGATCAAAAGGTTCAAGCTTTTACAAGATTTAGACAAAGTCTTGAGAGAAAATGAGATAAGTTCCAATATTAGGTCTAAAGAGCATCTATAGGATTTCTAAAATTCTAGTGGGTCCAGTCAATAAGTCTGAGAAGGTCCAACAAAACATAAAATTTGACCAACTGAAACTGCCGAGCGGGTACGATAACTCGCTCCAGCAACCCGCTTCAGCTCACAGCGGGTACGCCTCTCCGCTCTGGATGCCCGCTCCAGCCACCTTCCACACCTCATACATTGCCGAGTGGGTATGGTAACCCACTCTAACAACCCGCTCCAGCTCACAGCGGGTACTACACCCTGCTCTGGATGCCCGCTCTGGCTCACAACTGGTTCCATTACCCGCTCTAGCAACCCACTCCAACACTTATGACTCTCATTTTTGGCTATGTTCGCCCAAAGCTCAATTTTCAATTCTTTTGACCCAAAATAGCTCCAAACACCTCCAAAACTCCATAGAGATATGCTAAACACCTAATAAAGACATATGCAATGAAAATGCAACCTAATAATGCCTAAATGCTTATCTAAATGATTATTTTGTACACTAAATAGATGATGAAATCAATGAAAAACACAAGATATCAAGTGTACCCGCAATCTCATCATGGAATTACATTCACCACTGCTGAATAATGTTGTAATATATGACAAGGGGAAAGGTATGGCTAATTTTGTTAAAAGTCTTCTAAAGCTTATCGTTTTGTTTGTTTCAAGATATGTTCACTGTTATTTGGGGAACACAAAGCTGATTCAACTGGGTTAGTAGTCCTAATATCATACATGTAACCCAAAATTGACAACAAGCCCAATTTATTCGATCAGCTTATGTTAGATATTTTCTAATTAGAGAAAGAACAAGTGGAGAAAAGAACAATGGGATAATTAGGGGATCTGGTCATTTAAGTTAATTTGTAGGGTAAAAAATGCTTTAATCGGGTCGAGTTTGGTTAATTAAGGTTTGTTTGCTTTAAAATACTTTTAATTTTGCTTGGTTAATCTAAGGTTTGTTTTCTTTAATTTAGTTTCCGTAATTATCCTTTGGATATAGCTTATTGTATAGTTTAGGGTTTGATGTCATTTAGGGTCTAGGTTAGTGTTTGGTGTCATTTGGAGAATTTTAAGGGTCTGATGTCATTTAGTGTCTATTTTAGTGTTAGGTGTTATTTGGAAACTAGTTAGGGTTTGATGTCTTTTAGCGTCTAATCTAGGGGTTATATTGTTTATGGTATACTTTAGTGTGTGATTTTATTTGGAGATTTGTTAGGGGTTGATGTCATTTAGGGTCTAGTTTAGTTGTTGATATCGATTAAGACATAATAAGTGTCAATAAAAACCTAGTGAAGTTTAGTGTGTGATGTTATTTGGAGATTAGTTAGGGGTTGATGTCATTTAGGGTCTAGTTTAGTTGTTGATATCGATTAAGACATAATAAGTGTCAATAAAAACTTGCATAAACAAGTCAAATAAGAGTCAATAAAAACCTAGTGCATAAACAAGTCATAAAGTGTCAAAACAGAAAACGAAACAACCTAGTTCACAAAAAAGTCATAAATAAGAACCTAGTGAAAAAACTTCATACAATTTCCACAACATGGTTTCAAATAGTCTTTAGAAGAGTGAACTGTGACATTCTCAACATAAGCATATGGTCGTTAACCGCTTACCCTAGGGCATAAGCAATCTTTTGTCGGGCTTCACGAATGTTGTCGTCATTCACCAAGGAGAAGTGCAAGTTTAGAAGGTGACATTAAATGTGCTTCAATGCATATACTCCATAATCATTGCTACTCTTTTTTAAGAAGGGCATTGGGGCGTAACTGACAACATATGACATTAAATTTGCTTCAATGCATATACTCCATAATCACTGCCTCTTGTTCGCCGTAAACTGCACAACTTTGAGAATTCTAGGGATGACAATGGCAAATGGCTTCACGTCCTTGTTATGTTTCATTCCCGTATAGTCGAAGACCTCTATGAAAAGTAACAAAGCTGATGCCCATAGAGATCCAGTGGTTACCATGCACAAGAAGAGGCACATACATGTGATTAATGTCAAGATCCCACCTTAGTCAGGTTTGTCTGTGTGCATGAAGTTCACCAATGTCGTATTGGTGTAGCACTACTTTTTTCTTTGAATTTATTTTGTCCTTTAGAAATTCTTGGTAAGCGTTCTTCATTTGATTTCTGAATATGCAGCTCATTAAGGCTACTTTATCTAGATATCATCGTCACAAAGACGTCATCTCGCGGAATAAGTACATCATAGCATCAATTTCTTGAAAGTTGTATAAAAGAATGAAAGTTGACGTCCAATAAATGAGAACAAACAAATTTGTAATTCACGTGATTCTTCAGCACTCTTTAGGTCCCATTACATGTGACGGTAACTCACTTGTGTACATAGAAGTTCCAAGTTTGTGTTCCCTAAGAAGCAAAGTTTAATTAAAAACCAAATAGAATAAAAAAAAGAAACATGATACAACTTACTTGAAAATTAAGGATCACTCAACCAGTTTAGCCCATGAATCCCCAGGAAAAACACTAATGATTAATCACTGTCATTCACCTGGCCCTCTGGTAATTCCATATTTTTGAGAGTATGTGGTCTCCAATCCGCATGCTTAAATGAAGACAATGGAGTCACCCATTCAATTGGTTCTTCAGACTTGAGTTTTTGTGAGGGATCAAAACCTTTAACATGTGATTCTTGAGAAAGGTTCCTCATGGCATTTTGTAAATACTCTTGTGTCCCATATCTAGATTGATGTTTGATGACTGTGACAAATTCTTCAAATAATTTAACATGTCATAGTCATCATTTTCAACATCATGTTAATAAAACCAAACATAGCATTAATATTAAAGTTTTTCACTTCAAAAGCATAGCAAATTACATAGCAAACAACAATCTATATGCCACCAAAAAAATATTACCCGATATGCCGCAAAGGAAAATACAACCCGATATGCCACAAAGAAAAATACAAGAACATTACAAAAGAGTCAAACCACATAGCCAATTACAACAAAAGACAATAAGTTCGACTTATTACAAAGCCTCATTTTTTACCTTTAGAACTTGCCGAGGCCTACGAGGCGTAGGAGGATCCACAGTCTGAGATGCCTTGCCGTTTGATTTTTCCTTTGCTTATATGGACTCTGAGATGCTTTGCCTTGGTATTTTTCCACTTTTCCCTTTGCTGCTGAAAGACACAGACTCTGAGATGATTTGCCTTGGTCATTTCCCACTTTTCTCACTTTTCCCATTGTTGCCGAATGACCCAGAATCTCAAATTCTTTGCGTTGGAATTTTCCCACTTTTCCCATTGTCGCCAATGTATATGAAGCACCTGTAATCTGAATCATTTTTTCCTTGAGTTGTGCCACCTCATTGTCGAAATTGTCAAAATGCTCTTGGATGTCCTACTGCACCAACTCCTTTAAAGAATTGAAGGAAGAGGTGAACAAACCGTCAATGAAGGTCTTCATATCACCAGAGACACCACTATTATGTTCAGCCACCCGTTGACAAAGCAATTGTTTCTTTCGAGCTTTAGAACAAGGATCATTTAGTTTACGCTTTCCATTATTTTCAACAACAGGCGGTTCCTCCCTATATGTTTCTGTGACATCTTTAACTTCTACATCCTCTTCTGAATCAGAAAGCTCCAGATTTGGAGGCAAAACCTCGACTTCCCAAATGATTTTTTTCCAATCTTTTTTGGCATTGATCATAGCAACAATACAACCAATTCTTTCGTCATTCTTTTCATCTTCCCTAAAAACTGACTCATGATCAATCACAACAGTGTTTCCAGTAGCAGATATAAATGGAAACACCTCTCCCTGACAAGAACAAACCCAAAAATATACTTAAAGATAAATTGATTGATAATTGAACTGAATGTAAATAAATGAAAGATGATTACCTTATCTTTGGACTCTAGACTACTGATATCTTGGTAGGATACTTTTCTACTTCCATTGCAATTCCTACATCTCACTTTGGTGAAGTTTTCTTTGATCTTTTTACCCAAGAAAGTCCCAATGTCTAGGATTACCCCCATAAGCAAAATCTGAAACGCATAGGAGAATCCATCCAATATGTAATTGTTCTTCAGATGAAAATCGGCCCTTGCTATGAGTATTGATGCAATAGCTCATCATACGCGTGAAGATCCCAAGGATACATCCTCAATTTATCAAAATCCATCACCAAATGGATGTATGCTTGAGGGATATTCACTTTCTCATCCTTAGGCACGACAAATCCATGGATAACACATATACACTAGCCTCAATCTGTCCACATACACAACTGGTTACAAACTTTAAAGTGGTCATTCCTAAAACTCGATGAGCAGATCTTTCCATTTTGCTTCAACACCTTGCTCAAGAATCCCTTGTCATCCTTCCAATTATCAAAGTCTATGTCGGGTTCATCTTTGAACTTGAGTGTAGGCACAACATGAAAATCTTGCTTTGACAACCGAAAATACCTCCTTTCAAATACAAACCACAACTCGTGAAACTTCAAACCTTTAGCTACTTGCATATGAAGATGTGAATAACCTTCACCGAAACAAAGATAAGTTATCAATTTTCGAAAGAGGGAGTTGCGAGGATGAGTTGAGAATGGATTGATTGATCCTACCCACCGAACGGGCGAGTTAGATTGGGGCGAGTTGGATTGCTTGTGCTACCCAACTCGCCCGTTTGGCGAGTTGGTTGTCTTGTACGACCCAACTCGCCGAATGGGCGAGTTGGTTGTCTTATCCGACCCAACTCACCTGTTTGGCGAGTTGGTCGGCCCACGCTTCCCAACTCGCCCATTCGGCCCATGTTATCAAACTAGGCCGTTCGGCGAGTTGGTCGGCCCGTGCTTCTCAACACGCCCGCTCGGCGAGTTGGGCTGGTCTAACTCGCCGAACAGGTGGGTTGGTCGTCCTGCACTGCCCAACTCGCCCGTTCTGCGAGTTGGACTGCTTGGTTGATTTAGTGTTCCTTTCTCTCAAGTTTTTGCCTCAGAAACTTTCCTCGAGACGGTATCAAGACTGCATTCGTATGGAAACACAATTTTTAGATGTCGATTCGAGAGTACCGTTTTTGACCCAACAGTCAGCCCCCTAGCTCGCATGTTTCGAGCACGATTATTGCGGGCGAGTGAGGGTGTTAATCGGATTCTGCAGTAAAAATTGATTTTTCTCGAAATGTTTTTTTTTCCGATTATTTTAATGCAGAAAATCTTTCAACTTTTGTTTCTTTTATAAATATAGCCTCCCATTTCTCATTTCTCATTTCTCATTCTCTCCACACTCTCCCATTTTTTCAAGTTTGTTTTGCATTTTCTCTTAGAAATATTTCCTCCTGCCGAAATGTCTTCTTCCAGAAACTTTCAGAGGAGCGGTGATGTCGAGATGAGCAACGCTGCTGGTGCGAATTCGCCGGATCTTCCTATCACTGGATCCGTCCCAGCTCATATTACGAAATTTCTTTCTTTCCAGAACGAGTTGGCTCGTCGCGAGGCCGAGGAGGTGGCTAACCCTGCCCACAGCATGCCTTCTAGTTCTGCGGCTCCAGCCGACACCTTGACTCCCGAGGTTCCCCCGGTGCGCGATGCTGCTCTTACCAGAGGGGAGATCACTGCGCATGCGTTGGTATCCGAGGTTCAGCCGTCGGGTTCCTCTATGATCCCGGTCCACATCTTTGATGTGGGACCAGTTCAGGAATCGATGCCTCCTCCCCAGCTAAGAGGGAAATCGTCTTGGGGTTGCCCGCACCTAACGCGATTCCGGCTACTATGCCGAAGGGTCGTAAGAGACCTTGCGCTAATCCTGACGCGGCCAAGAAGAGGAGGTGTACCAAGGAGCCTGAGATTGACCCTCTGCTTACGATGGTTTCTAGACATCGTGCTAAGGTGTGTTTTGGAAAAATCTTATTCCTTTTTCGTCCCTTTTGTCTTTTCGTGCATCGACTGATTCTTGACCGCCTCTTTTCCTTTGTTTCACAGTTTTCCCCGTTGATCGATGGGATGATCAGTGAATGTGGGTTGGAAGCCAGCCGTCTTGCTAAGGAATTGGCGAAGTCGCGGGAGAGGTCGTTGCAGTTTGAAGGGAGGTTGAAGGTTATCGAGGATGCTCATTCCCTTGAGTTAGCTCAGTTCAAGTCTCGGGTTGGCGAGCTGGAGCGGAATCTTGGGAAGACCACTAGCTCTTTTCTTAAAGCGAAAGAAGTGAAAGCGCCAGCCAAAGCATAAGATGAAGTGTGGGGAGTACTCGTCGGTTGGTGCGATCAACGAGGGCAAGGAGGTCGTTCGTGCCGAGTTTCGGACTCGTCTCGTGAGGATCACTGACTCCCTTGATTCATTGGCGATCGTCCATGTCAGAGACTTGTCCTTGGAAAGGGTCGAGTGAGGGATGCAACAGGTCCAGTTGTTTCATGGTGATGCGCCCCCGTCCCCGCGAACCTAGGAGGCCAAGCTTTCTGCTCACAGAGCAGAGTTAGTGGATGCGGATAGAGACTTCTACCTGATCCTCGCAGGCCTGAAATCCAAGTGTATCCCCCCCCCCCCAATTTTTTCGGGTGACGCCGAGGGTCAGGGTCCTACAATCGAGGAAGGTGTAGGCGAGGCGGTTCCGTGTACGGAGGGGGTGATTGGTGAAGGTGAGGCTCCGCATGCGGAGGATGATTGAGTTCGCAGTCTCGTATGAGACTTTGTTTATTTTAATGTTATTTGTTTGTGTTTTGATCTGGCCGAGTGTGGCCTTGTTTTATCTCGGGACTGGCTGCTTGTGGCTTCAAATCCCAGTCGCTTCTGCCACTTTTTCTTTTTAGATGAACTATGTTTCTTGTTTTTCAAGGTTATATGGAGCCTTGCTATGGGCGAAGGGGTTTATGTATATTTTTAAGTATTGAGGGGAGGATACGAGTCGTCATCTCGTTCTCAACTCTTTGGCTGATCGTCGTATTCGTTGCTTGTTCCCAAAGTTTCGAGAGCGATTAGAGATGGACGAAGAGACATGCTTTTAAGTTCTTTTATCTTTTCGATATCATGCCTTGAGAAGTTAGAGACCAGATTACAGGGTTTAGGGAAAGACCTAGGTCTATTCACTGTTCTAGAGGGTGCGGTGAGTACTTTGACTTACGTTTCCCGTATCGTTTTCCACCTGATTCCGTTCCGCTTTAGAGTCCGCGATATGTTCTCGGCTTAAGTGATTCGTAAGGTAGGAATTGGGAATCTCTTCAAAAACAATTTTTAAGTCTCTTGAAAGTGCTGACCAAAATTTCGGATTTCTTTTATAACGCTATTACCCTTGTGTCGGGTTTTTGAGATGTTCAAGAGTTTTTCATGGTCAGCAACAAACTTACCGGTGGATACCACCGTTCTTCGATTTTTTTGCGAATGATGCATGGTAAGAAGGTGCGCGCGTTTTATAGTCGTAGATGGACTGTTCTTAAAGTGAGCATTTCCTTTTGGAAAGCTTTGACGAAAAAGGGGGCCTTCGAGTGTTAGCTACGTCTCGCTACGTCGAAGGTTGAACTTCGGGAGTTTTTAGCTGTGTTATTATTATTTAAAAAAAGGTTTTGAAAGTGCCGAACTGGAAGCGGGTTCTTTTGATTTTTGTGGAGTATACGATTATACGTATACGTACCCACTCTCCCCTTTTTGATGAAGGGGGACAGCTGAGCTCTTCTTGCGACGAACTGCCTACGTACCCTTTTCAGGGATCAAGTTGTCTCGTAGTCCAGTTCTGAACATTGTTTAGTGGTAGTATTTTTTGAGGTGCATCCTATTCCAAGTTCTCGGAATTTTGATATCCTGCATATTCGCGACTTTTGCACGACCCTGGTCAGATGACTTTTATTACTTTGTATGATCCTTCCCAGTTTCCTTCCAGTTTTCCAGCATTTCGTTCGGCGGTATTCCCGAAAACTTTTCGAAGGACTAGGTCACCTTCTTTAATTTTGTGGCTGCACACGTTAGCGTTATAGTACTTTGCGGCCGCCTGTTGATAATTTTGGATTCGTATAAGGGAATGGTCCCAACACTCGTTGATCGGGTTGAGCTCGTCAAGCAGCATCAGATTGTTTGACTCTTCTCGTTCTGGGAGTAACCTTCTGCGTACTCCAAGAAATTTGAACTTCACTGGGATCATGCATTCTGCTCCGTATACTAGGGCAAACGGGGTTTCTCCCGTTGCACGTCTCGGAGTTGTGCGATGTGACCATACGACTCCTTCAAGTTCTTTGGCCCATCTACCCTTCTTAGCGTCCAAACGTTTTTTGAGTCTATCAAGTATGGTCTTGTTAGTAGGTTCGGCTTGGCTGTTGCATAGCAGGTATCTTGGGGTTGATTTTGTTAGTCGTATCTTCCATTTTTTGTATAAGGCCTCTAATTTGGTCGAAATAAACTAAGACCCATTGTTTGTTACGATTTTATATGGGACTCCGTGCCTGCAAACAATGTTTTTCCATATGAAGCTTTCAACTTGGGCGTCCTTAATGCTTGCATAGGAGTCTGCCTACACCAATTTAGAGAAAATAAAATCTATCAAGACCAGGAGGAATCATTTTTTTTTACCTATGCATGGGTCCGAATATATCCATCAACCATCGCATGAACGGTTATGGTGCCGAGATTGATGAGGGGACCTCTGCTGGTTGATGGATAGTAGGGGCATGCTTTTGGCATTTTTCACATTTCACAGCAAATTTCTCGCAATCTTTGATCATTGTTGGCCAATAGTTTATGTGGCGTTTGATTTTGACCGCGAGAGATCGTCCGCCAGAATGATTTCCACATGACCCATAATGGACTTCTTCCATTATCTTTCGTGCATTCTCTCCTTCTACGCAGGTCATGAGTGGCCCTGAAAATCTCCACTTGTATAGTTCTCTGTTAACCAAGACGTATCGCTCGGCTTGGGTTTTAATCTTTCGGGCAGCCCATTTTTCTGCCAAGAGTTTTCTATCGGCAATAAACGTAAGGATTGTCTTTGTCCACGGTTCGTTGAATCCGTATTCTATTCGCCAAGACTCTTACGTGGCTTGGTCATCAAATTCATCGGTATCGCCGTCAGGAAAGTCGATTAGGTTTATGACAACGGGTGGTCCGATGCTAGGATGTTCTATAAATTCTACGGTAATCACCCTACTTAATCCAGGATCCGAACTGGATGCTAGGGTATCTAGAGCGTCGGCCTGAGCGTTTTCAGCTCTCGGGACCTAGATGAGTGCAAACTGGTGGAAACTTTGAGCTAAATCTCGGACGATTTTTAAGTAAGCATCCATTCTTTCGTCTCTTGCTTCATATTCCCCGCTCTATTGGCTCGCCAAAAGTTGGGAGTCACATTAGGCGTGAATGTTACGTATTTTTAAGTCGTGTGCCAATCGTAACCCTGTGATCAGGGCTTTGTACTTAGCTTCGTTCTTTTAGGCGTGGAGGATTAACCGTAATGATTGTTCCAGTACTTCCCCGTTGGTGACATGAATCGAATCCCAATCCCATGACCCTGGTTGGATGAGGATCCGTCGACGTGGAGGGTCCAGGTCGAGTCGTGTTCTTGATTGGTTGTGCATCCCGCAGGGAGTTCCACTAAGAAATCAGTGAGTACTTGTGATTTTGCACAATTATTCACTCGATACTCGATGTGATACTCGCTTAGTTTGATTGCCCATTTTACTAATCGCCCAGATTGACTGGGACTATGCTAGATAGCCCGCAGTGGAAATGATGTGAGTACTGCGATTGTATGGGACTGGAAGTATGGCCTTAGCTTTCGTGCTAACATTACCACTGCAAGTGCCAGTTTTTCCATCATCGAATAGTGCCTCTCTGCATCAAGCAAAGTTTTGCTTATGTAGAAGATAGGTTTTTGCTCGCTGCGTTCTTCTCGGATAAAGACGCCGCTTACTGCCGTGGTTGATACAGTAATGTACATGAACAACGGTTCTCCTTCTACAGGTTTTGCGAGTACCGGGGGAGTGACCAAGTAGTGTTTCAGCTGTTGGAAAGCCTTTTCGAATTCTTCGGTCCATTCAAATTTCTTGTTCCTCTTCAGAGTGTCGTCGGGTCATCGTTGAGCTCGTGACATGTGACGTTGATGTCAATCCATGCATATCTTTTGTGGCCCATGCAAATGTGTGCAAGTTCTCCTTCCGACAAGGTACAAGCTCGATTTTCATAGATTTGCTCAGGTTAGCACCGATTACTACGCAACGATCTGGGAACGCTTTGTTTAAGCATATAGGGACAACGGGCTCGCAGGTTGGTTCTCGTTTCCCTTCCAAAGCTTTGGCTGCTTGTGACTGCCAAATTTTTTTGGTATCGTTCTGTTATGGGTGTTGTCAACTGTAGAAGATTTCTTTTTTTTTGGCGGAAATTCAACTAACGGATTATTCCGTTTTAACTCTGCAGCAAAGCAAACTCACGAGATCCTCCGATCTCCCCAGATGGTCGATTCCGCGAGGGGTCGGGAACTTGAGGCATATGTTGTACATCGATGGGATTGCTTGCATTTAGTTCAACCATGGGGTTCCTACGATTGCGTTGTAGGATGCGGTTCGATCGATTACTAGGAACTCCACAATTTTTGACACTCTACTGGCTTTTACCGAGAGGTTGATTGTGCCAAGAGTCATGGTAGCTTCCCCCGAAATCCCTACTATCGGGTTTGGATCTTCCGTGATTTCGGATAAGTTGACTTCCATTCTCTCGAGTGTGTCTTTGAAGACGATATTGGCCGAGCTTCCCATAGATCCCGGATTTTTCCTAAGCCAAAAATGTCAAGCAACCAAACAATAAGAATAACAATATAACGATAAATCAGTAAAGAAAGAAAGAGAACAAAGAGGATCTTATTCCGAATTTGTGGTTTGAGCGTTACAATAGGTAAAGCCTTAACAGAAAGACCCGTCAGTGAGTTCCTTGTTATAACCTTGTAAGACCTGAATAACCTAGTTGAGTTGCAGCTCAATAACAGTAAAACGAAAATATGCTTAATTGCCCTAAGTGCTACGTTGGATCTGAGTAAGAATTTTAGTATGCCCCTTGCATCCTCACCCTCGAAGTCCTTATATACTCTTTTAGAGGCAGTTTGCTCTTTCCCCTTCTGCCCTCGGTCGAATTTATCGTTTCGCAGAAATATTTCATTTTCCCTCGATATTCATGATTATCTTTGGAAACTTAGCATTTGTCTTCCGATCTTGACATTTATCTTTCGAACTTAATATTTATCCCTTCCTGCAATAAAAGATAAACCGTCATAAAGATTGGTCACGATGTTGGATAAAATCGTGAGTGGGCCTTTAGTCGAGTTTTAGACCTTCTCGGGCCGTTCTTTGACTTAAGGCGTTTTTACGTTTTTATTGGGGTCAAAATCTGTCATGAAAAAATCAGCCTTTAAAAATTCTCGAGAGAGATTTTTTGTCGAGAAAAAAGAAAGGAGAACTTGTAAATCAAAAAGCGGCATAACCGAACTTAGATTTCACAAGTAATCCGTCGAACCGGGAAAGCCTCGAGAACACTCAAATAATCTCGGCATAAACAAACAAAACGGTCTACTCACCGGTTCGACTAAACCGAACCCAAACTGTCTACTCGCCAAACGGCGAGTAGACCAAACAAGCTCGGTCTACTCGACGTTTCGCGAGTAGACCAAACGGCCTACTCGTCGTTTCGCGAGTAGACCAAACGGTCTACTCCCCAAACGGCGTGTAGACCAGACAAGCTCGGTCTACTCGTCGTTCTGTGAATAGACCAAACGGTCTACTCCCCAAACGGCGAGTAGACCAGACAAGCTTGATCTACTCGCTGTTCCGCGAGTAGACAAAATGGTGTACTCCCCAAACAGCAAGTAGACCGGACAAGCTCGGTCTACTCGCCGTTTCGCGAGTAGACCAAACGGTCAACTCCCCAAACGGCGAGTAGACCGGACAAGATAGGTCAACTCGCGAAACGGCAAGTAGACAAGTCAAGCTCGGTCTATCGCCGAACGGTGAGTATATTAATCCCGAACGGTCGGTTCTCCGGCTTGTCGAGTAGACCAAACATTTGAAGGTACGGGCCGCACCGGCCCACAAGCATGATCATTCCATCTTGGCCCATCTTTATAACTCTTCTTTTCGAGAACAAGTTGAACTTAGTCTTCGTTTCTTTCCGATCAAAGTCATCTCCCAAACTTTACTACTTAAAAGAGAACTACGAGGATTTCTTTCTCGAAAGAAGTAAGAATCAAACATATAGACAATCAATGGTTGCCTAAACACATCAAGAGATTGTCTTCATTATACGGGAGATTCGGGCTTCCGCACGAACCAACGTCATTCGGAAAGTGTCGTTTCAATAAAATTGTAAAAACGCCTAAGTCATAAAAACGGGCCGATAAGGTTCATGCACGGCTGAAAGCCCACTTTCGATTCTATATTAAACCGAGCCCAAATCCTATGACGGTTTACCCTTGTTTTGCAGGAAAGGATAAATGTTAAGTCTTAAAGGATAAATGTAAGTTTTCAGAGGATAAACACAAGAATCGGGAAGATATGGAAGATTTCCACGAGCAAATAAATTCGACCAAGGGCAGAATCAACAAGGAAAAACCGCCTCTAAGGAGTATATAAGAGATCCAAGGTCGAAGGTGTAAAAGGACCAGAAATTTTACTCTGAGCTCTCACAACAAACTTAGCGTTTTAGGCAATTTTCCATTTTTGTTACTTGAGCTGCGACTCAACTAGGTTTTTGCGGTCTTAGGTTGTTAGAACTAGGGACCTCGCCGACAGCTCTCATATCCAAGGCTCATACCTCATTGTAACGCTCAAACACTGCTTCAGAATAAGATTCCTATTGCTCTTCCTTTTTTATTTACATTCATCGCTATTTTCGTTTGTTCTCTCTGTCTGGTTGCTTGACGTTTTTTGTTTAGCAGAAATCCACGATCTCTGGGAAATTAGGGTTTTCCTAACTTTCCCTATTTTACGGAAATCGACAAGTGCGAATTTCGGTTCCCACAGTTTGGCGCTAGAAGGAGGGGGGTTCACGGATCAATCTAACTCTCAGCCATCAAACGCTCGATCAGACGTGACGAACGACGGCTTGAAAAATCAATAAACTCTTGACGGCAACTCTGCCGGTGACAACGTTGAAAGCACTCCAATAGCAAACATTTCCGCGGTCAACGCCAACGCTAACACCACGGCGTTCGAGGAGGTCAAGAACATGTTCTCGACTATTGAAATGACGCCTGCAGAACAAGACAAGGTCATGAGCTCCCTTGTTAAACAGGTCGAAACCTTAACTACAAGGACAAGGGCCGTTCTTCCTCGCGGTGCAACTCGTATCCGTGGGAGGAGACTTGATTTCGCAACTCCCTTGTATCAATCGGCTAACGTGTCGGAGCAAGCATCTGGGCAAGACCTCGATACTGTGACTCTAGCGCTGACGCAGAAAGCTCTAGGAGATCTCCTCCCTTTCGCGGAGGACAAGGAGGATGGAGAAGTCGTAAGAGTAAACTTAGACTCCACCAGACAGTCTGATCCTACAGACGAGGATGCGGACGTGCATCCGCGGAGTACGAGAAGTCGAGCAGCTCGCAACAAGTAGCAGTCCGGCTCTCCGATGACCGAGGAAGAAGAAGCAGCTTTCTGGGAGAAGAAAGAAGAATTGGCTGAGGAGTACACTCGCGACTTGCGAAGCAGGAGCCACCAGAGCCGAAAACCTGCGAGCAAAGATTCGGAGATTCACGATCTGCGCGATCACCTGATGAAAACGGTAGCGGAAGTCAAAGCGGTGAAATCTCAGATCCACCACGCTACCAGTGCTGCACCCGAGATCGACCTACTTCTGGAAGAATCTCGCAAAACACCTTTCACAACCCGCATCACCGAAACTAAGGTTTCGGACCCGGGCAAAATTAGAGTGGAGACTTACGACGACACCACTGATCCGAAGGTCTATCTACAGGCCTTCCAGGTCGCAATGGGAAGAGACAGATTCAGAGACAGCGAAAGGGACGCCGGCGAATGCCGCCTATTTATAGAAAATCTCAGAGGAACGGCTCTCGAGTGGTTCTCGCGTCTGAGACAAAATTCCATCGGAAGTTTTTGTCAGCTCGCCTCGTAGTTTCTCAAGCAGTACTTGATGTTCATCGATCGAAAAACCTCCGACATCGATCTTTGGAGTTTATCTCAAGCCGAGGACGAATCCCTCTGTGAATTCATCAAACGATTTAAGGCCATCTTGGCAAGAGTCAGTGGGATAAGCGATAAAGTCGTGATTGACGCGGTCCAAAAGACACTGTGGTACAAATCCAAGTTCCGAAAGTGGATCACTCTGGAGAAGTCGCGGACGATCCAGGACGCGCTCCATAAGGCGACGGACTACATCATAATTGAAGAGAAGATGAAGGTTTTGTCTCAGAAGCAGAAGACGGCAAAACCCTCGTCAAAAGACTCAGGGTCAAATCCGAGGTCTAAGTAGAACAACACTCGCAACGACAAAAATGTCCAACACGGGGAGGAGGAGACCCATGGAGCTCACAACTATGCTTTCAACTACGAAAACGCTTTCTGCGAGTTCCACCAAGTCCGAGGACATTCCATCGTGAACTGTAAAGTCTTGGGCGCAAGATTGGCCCCGAAACTGATCGCCAGAGAACTCTCCAAAATCTCGACAGTGAAGGATCTCGTCCCTGACTCCGACCAACCTCCGAAACACGACAAGAACCCCCAAACGGAAAATTTTTCTCAAGGAAACTAATCGGGAGAGAAACGCGGAAGGAGACAAGACGAGAAAGGAAACGACAATAATCACAGAAGAGTCAACATGATATCGGCGGATCCCAATACTGCAGTGAATCGGTCTCGGCTATAAAGGAATACCAACGTAAGGTCAAGGCAAGTGCCAATACGCCGGTCTCTCTGGTACCTGGTGAACCTCTGCTCGAAACCATATCATTTAACGAAGAAGAAGCCGTCGCAATCGATCAACCTCACTGCTATCCACTCGTGATCTACCTGGTCATAGGAGAACTCGAAGTCACCAAGGTCCTAGTCGACACAGGAAGCACAGTCAAACTCATCTTCCGCGATACTCTGAAGAGGGTGAACATCGAGCTCGGAGAAGTCGCCTCATTGTGGAAACCACTGACTGGTTTCTCCGGCATAACATCGATGACGCTCGAGTCAATAAAACTCCCTATCGCAGCAAAAGAAATCATCAAAGTCGTGGACTTTGCGGTCGTCATCATTGGAATGCCCTGGTTAAACTCCATGAAAGCCGTCGTGTCCACTTACCATCTAGGGATCAAGTTCCCGACGACCTACGAAACCGCCGCCATCTGGGGATGTCAGAAAAATCGAGGTGTTGCTTCTTAGCGGAACACAAACTGCAACATATCACTACTACCTTAATGGTGAAAGCCAAGCGCCTGAAACTGGATCAGCCGCCGACCAAAACCACCCCGGAAAAAGACGATCCCGAAGCAACAGCAGTAACGGCCGAAGAAGAGCCCGTTCTAGCGCCTAGCACTCTGTCCCCACCAGAGAAGACAGCTCCGGAGGAAGAGTCGTTGACCCTGCGACTAATGCGGTCGACACAAACACAACCGACGAGTAAACACACTCGTGCAACAAACAGAACTACGAGATGACTTGATCCTCGAAAGAGGTACGTAGGAAGTTTGTCAAAAGATAAGTTCAGCTATCCCCCTCTCTAAAAAGGGGGGTGGGTACATATACGAATACTCGTATATTCCCGCTCTCAAAAACATTTACCTTGTATTTCTCAAAAAAAATTATCGGCAATAAAAAGATATCCTTAAAAGCTTGATAACAGCAACTTCTCTTATCGAGGGAAATATATTATTAAAATTTCAGAAAATGATCTATACGGAAGAGTAGAATGTAATCTTCGAACCAATCCGAATAGCGGAAGAGATCGAAAAGATTTTCAAAAAAACTTGTAGACAGATTAACTCCGCGAAAACTCGTCTAACCAAAAGGAGCTTCGTCTCGACCACTTAGCCTCCCACGCGGTCAGTGCACCCCGCAGGCCGCAACGAAAAAACGAGACTCTAAGTCTCGGACTTTTGCCAAACGCAAAAACATGTTTCCTTGAGAGAACATAAGCGAGACATCGCCCAATGTTCCGAAGAAGCACGTTCTCAATCCATTTACACCAACATATTACATATGCTCATCGATTGGCCCCGCCGAGCACTCTATCCGCCTTAAACGAACGCATTTAGATCCATCCAAAGGATAGATCCTCTAACATCCGACTAGGATAAAATAGCGCGCTATAAAAGAAACCCAAAATTTTGGTCAGCATTTTTGGAAGACTTAAAAATTGTCCTCGAAGAGATGATCCACTCTTACCATTCAAGTCACGTAAGCCGAGAACAAATCCCGGACTTTAAAGCGGGACGGAGTAAGGTTAAAATCACAAAAGGAAAAACGAAAGCCTATTAGTCGTCGCACAGCTTTAACCGAGAGTAAACTTAGGTCTTACCCTAAACCCAACACACTGGTCTCTAACGTCTCAAGGCATGAAGTATCGAAAAATATGAGATCCTAACATCATATCTTTTCATCCGCATCTAAACGCTCACGAAAGTTCCAAGGAAACCTCAAAACACTTCGGGCAATGAATAGGATGATCTACAAAAGTGGGAGGAAAACGAGATGAAAACTCAAGATCTTCCTACTTAAAACTTGAAAACTCTTCAAAAAAAAAACAACAACAATCATCATAAAAGCGTTTTCACATAAAAACCGCCGAAGCGGTAAGGGATTCGAAGCCACATACGGCCAGTCCCGAAAAACATAAAAATAGTCGCACTCAGTTCATTACTAAAAAGAAATCTCTTACAAAGACGATAACATCCTGATAAAGAGACTACTGAATTCTCCGTACTTGTCATAAACCTTTTTAAGATTATCAATCTTGCTAGATAACGTCTCACGGCGACTCTTCACAATCTCGGTGATCTCTCTCTTACCACGCCTATAAGCATGACGGATCTCTGTCTTAGTCGGTCCACGACGGGTGCGCTCCAACTCATCTCTTAGGCGTGTGACCTCCTTCTCAGCTAGGTCGGCTTTCAGTCGAGCCCTACAAACCTCCCGGCTACTCTCAGTGAGGGCTTGATTCACGATAAGAAGTCATGGAAGGAAACTCACAAAGTAAGAGTGAAGGTCAAAATAAGGATAACGATTTTCAAAATATCGCTTACCCCATTAACCATTCTCGACGCTTTGTCAAATTGCGGCACCTCACTAGAGTCACCCTCGGCCGGTGAGGATCAGGTTCAACATCGATCCGACTACCACCACCCTCGCCCAGCTCCTGGGTGAGATAATCTCGGCATATGTTGTCGAAACAACCGTCCACATCAACGCCATCGTCATCAATGAGGATTTTCTTATCCTTTCGAGCCGATGACCCCCGCTTTCAACGAGGCATCCGCGGAACGTACCCATCGCGACTTGACCCTGATTCTTCCTCAACTGGAAGATCCGGATGGAGTCGAGAAAGGCGAAGGGAGACGGCATGGCGAACTCGGCGTGGCGTGAAATCATTCCAGAAGCACTTGCCGGTAATAAGAAGTTCTCGGAGTTGGAACAGCTCATCCGGGAGCGGGGGAAGAGGATCAGTTTATGCAAAAACGAACAAGCGCATTTAAAAAAAAGAAGAAAAACTGCTACACAACCAGCAACGAGAAGGAAATACCTCGAGTACCGCAAACAATCCAAAAGATGGGAAGGCCCTCAGGGACAACTGATGCCTCGTTCACGCGGACGAAAAAGAAGTGGTCTTTCCAGATATGGACGTGGGACGGGAAGCCCATTATGATCCTCAAGGAAGCTTTTTTATGCCTCATCATGATCATACCCGAACTCGTCCAAGGCGCAAGGAAAGCTACCAGGTGCTCGGGTCTCACAGTCAGTCCCTTCTCGTAGCTCAACACCAAAATCCCGACCATGTGCATAATGCCGCGAAGGTTGATCTGACCGATCGACAAACCGAGATGATGGAGAAACTGCGAGATTACCTTCGGGATAGGGAACCACAGATGCCCCTGCCTCAAGAACGCTTCATAGCACATGAAATAGACATCAAGAGGAGACTCCGCAGAATCCCCAAACACTGGCAAGCGAAACTCGACCACCTCCGGTGTTCGGCAGAATTTCTGGACAGAGGCCAGACTGTTGCTGCAGCTCTTACTCAGAGAACCATCCTTGCAATTCGGTTCGAACTCGGGTGGAACCCACGTCTCGGGATCGGGAGCATCCTGCATACCCCAATACCCCAATACCATGACGCATCATCTTCGTTTCGCGAACTCGGGCCCTCTTTAGAGGAACGGCTGCGACGAGACTTCGTGGATTTCTTTCTTGAAGACATGGCTCTCCAAAAAAGGCAGAGAAGGAAGATATGAAATTTTTCTTTTCTGAAGAGAGAAAATGAGATAAGATTTTCTCTTAAGGGAAGTTATCACCAAGTGAGTGAAGAATGTGAAAACTTACCTCACTTATTTATAGGTAAAGAGATTTCACTATTCACTCTCGGATTTTTTAGCACCGATTCTGCCTAACTCACTTCGCACACGCCAAACACTCATAAGAACACTACCTGTTTTCACGAGCTGGGGGCTAATTGTTGGGGTCAAAATCGGTCAAGACAAAATCAGCCTTAAAAAATTTCTCGAGAGATATTTCTTGTCGGGAATAGAACTTGTAAATCAAAACGCGGCATAACCGAACTTAGATTTCACAGGTAATCCGTCGAACCGGGAAAGCCTCGAGAACACTCTAATAATCTCTGTATAACCAAGCAAAAAGGTCTACTCACCGGTTTGACTAAACCGAACCCACACAGTCTACTCGCCGTTTGGTGAGTAGAACAAACAGACTACTCCCCAAACAGCGAGTAGAGCGGACAAGCTCGGTCTACTCACCGTTTCGCGAGTAGACCAAACAGTCTACTCCCCAAAGGGCGAATAGACCGGACAAGCTCGGTCTACTCCTCAAATGGTGAGTAGACCTGAAAAGCTCGGTCTACTCGCCAAACGGCGAGTAGACCAGTCAAGCTCGGTCTACTCGCCGAACGGCGCGTAGATCAATCCCCAACGGTCGGTTCTCCGTCTCGTCAAGTAGACCAAACATGTGAAGGTACAGGCCGCACCGGCCCACAAGCATGATCATTCCATCTCTGGCCCATCTTTATAACTCCCCTTTTCGAGAACAAGTTGAACTTAGTCTTTGTTTCTTTCCGATCAAAGTCATCTCCCGAACTTTACTACTTAAAAGTGAACTACGAGGATTTCTTTCTCAAAAGAAATGAGAATCGAATGTAAAGACAAACGACGGGCCTAAACACCTCAAGAGATTGTCTTCATTATACGGGAGATTCGGTCTTCCGCACAAACCAACGTCATTCGGAAAGTGCCGTTTCAATAAAATCGTAAAACCGCCTATGTCATAAAAACGGGCCGATAGGATTCATGCACGGCTGAAAGCCCACTTTCAATTCTATATGAAATCGAGCCTAAATCCTATGACGGTTTATCCTTGTTTTGCAGGAAAGGATGAAAGTCAAGTCTTGAAGGATAAATGTAAAGTTTCCAGAGGATAAACACAAGAATCAGGAAGATAAGGAAGATTTCCACGAGAAGATAAATTCGACCAAGGGCAGAATCGGCAAGGCAAAACCGCCTCTAAGGAGTATATAAGAGATCCAAGGTCGAAGGTGCAAAAGGACCAGAAATTTTACTCAGAGCTCTCACAGCAAACTTACCGTTTTAGGCAATTTTCCTTTTTTGTTACTCGAGCTGCGACTCAACTAGGTTTTTGCGGTCTTAGGTGGTTAGAACTAAGGACCTCGCTGACAGCTCTCATAGCCAAGGCTCATACCTCGTTGTAATGCTCATACACTAATTCGGAATAAGATTCCTATTGCTCTTCCTTTTTATTTACATTCATCGCTATTTTCCTTTGTTCTCTCTCTCTCTGGTTGATTGACGTTTTTAGTTTAACAGAAATCCGGGATCTTTGGGAAATTAGGGTTTTCCTAACTTTCCTTATTTTACGGAAATTGACAAGTGCGAATTTCGGTTCCCACAGATTTTATCGAAAGAGCATTCCTTAGAAGATACCGTCCGAGAGTTAGGATCTTTCGTATGGGGCATGCGACTCCAGGTGTTTAGCTAACCATTATCGTCTTACACGATCGACCCTATCTTTCCACGAGGAAACGAGTTCTTTCAGTAAAGTTCCAACGTCAATCTTGATCAAGATGAAACAAAGATAAGTTCGATCAAGTTTCAAAAGATGGAGTTACGAGGATGAAGTGAGAATGGATTGATTGATCCAACCCGTCGAACGGGCGAGTTGGATTGCTTGTGCTACCTAACTCCCCCGTTTGGCGAGTTGAGCGTCCTACTCGCCGAACGGGCGAGTTAGTTTATTTTGTTCGATTTGACTTGCCCGTTTGGCGAGTTGGTTGTCTTGTTCGACTCAAATTGCCGAACAGGTGAGTTAGTTATCTTATTCGACCCAACTTGCCCATTTGGCGAGTTAGGCTTGTCCAACTCGCTGAACGGGCGAGTTGGTTGTCTTATCTGAGCCAACTCGCCCGTTTGGCGAGTTGCGTCTGTCCAAATTGCCTAACGGGCGATTTGGTCGGCCCATGCTGTCCAACTCGCCGAATTTGCGAGTTGTTCGGCCCACTATGCCCAACTCGCCGAACGGGCGAGTTGGTCGGCCCATGCTGTCCAACTCACTTGTTCGGCGAGTTGGTCGGCCTACACTGCCCAACTCGCCCGTTTGGCGAGTTGGACTGCTCGGTTGGTTTAGTGTTCTTTTATCTCGAGTTTTTGGCTCAGAAACTTTTGTCGAGACCGTATCAAGACTGCAATCGTGAGGAAACACAATTTTTAGATGTCGATTTTGAGAGTACCGTTTTTGAATCCAACAGTATATGTGCGTTTGAAAGTTTATTATATGTGTTCGGAGTCCATTTTAGAGTTTTTCAGGCCCAAATATGTTTTGAAGCAATGTGGAGATTATCGAGAACTTAGAGCTTGATGATGAGAAAACTCATAGCTTTTGAAGAAATTAGAAGCCAGAGTCGAGATTCAGGAAGAGTATCAATCGACACTACCTCCTTGGTGTCGCTTGACACCCGCGCTAGTAGACGGACCAACGTAAAGTCAAAGAATGACTCAAGCCCAGAAGATCCACGTAGTTACAAGACTACCCTTGTCCGACTTTATACCTAGTATTAAGATGTTTTACCAATTTTTGGGCAACACGCCACCCACAAACTATTCCACTATTGTTAGAAGATTTTTAGCTATTTGTTTTGGATAGGAGATCATGACTCCTTCAGAGATTTGTATTGGAATTTCATTGTGTTCTTACCTTATTCTATTTATACATATGATTCAGATTATTGTTATGCTTTTTCTTAATTATTTCTGAGTAGTTTTTGTTGTTATGTTTAGGGACTTATTAGTGGTTACATGAATTGCTGAGATATAGAACTGCTAGGGTAAATCTTTTAAGGATCTTTCATCAGAATTGGACTTATTGATTCTGTTTAAGAGTAGCTAACTAGATCCTTGAATTTATGATACTGAAAACTACGACAGTATGTTCATCACTATGGAGACTATCATACACTCCTTGTGGTTCTAACTCTCTCTTTGTTTCCCTGAAACTCTTCGGCTGGCGTCTCTTTCAAGCAACACATGTTCGATGGCTTGATCTCTCAAGTTCGGACTCTCTGATTAAAGTTTCACTTGAAATTCCGATCTCCATATAATCAAAACGTCCATTGATGTGATGATTACCGGCCGTTCTCTGGTTCAAAACGCTTCTGCTGCATTGGGTCTGATCTGCTCTACGATGACCACGATCTGCTTCACGTTTTCTCATCTCTCAAGCTACTATCCTTGTTCTCTCAATATTTG